>CAIGQV010019070.1:26994913-27032195 GCA_903798115.1 Danio jaintianensis | reverse complement strand
GTGTGTGTGTGTGTGTGTGTGTGTGTGTGTGTGTGTGTGTGTGTGTGACAAGCTGCCAAACCCCTTGCGGTAATTTTCTGCCTGATAACTCCCTCATTGAGATCAATATCACATAGCAGAAATGGTGAACAATCTTTCGAGCTCAGCTCTTTTTTTGTGCTTTGTGGGTGGAACTGGCTTCTACAACAGCCTACAGCATGATTTGCTGATAGCACCCTCACCACGAACACTAGAGCATACACATTCACTCACTCAAAGTGCTTTACCCATCAAAACAATACAACCTCACAGACTTATCAGAATTACACTGAGTTGCTTTTACAAAGGCTTTTTTTTTGGTAGAAAATGCCAGTTTGACGCATCCTGCTAACAGCAACGGTTAAGATATGCTTAGTCATGGCAGCTTGGAGTCAAGAACATAAGCAATGCACTGCTACATGAAAAGTTAAATGACCTCGATCTGTGTAATTTAGTGACTGGTCAGCAGGGAAATCTAAGTCTAAGTAATCTAAGTAATCTAGTTGGTTTATGACTATGGTTTATGACTATAATTTTAATTGATCTGATCATGAAGCGTCAGTCAAAAATGCGTTACCATTTCCACAAAATCATATTGGTCAACAGTAGATCATCAGTTGAAAATAACTAATTTTTCTCTGTTCATAATGCAACAAAATATAGCATGGGTGTTGTATGAACTGCTCTTATAACACTTTTGAAGTGTTTGTGAAAGTTTTGGCCCAAATGTATTGATTGTGGACCAACTAGCACATTATTCCGATTTTTCTTTCAATGACAAACTTGCAAGTGCGAAGAAGAGTTTGCTTTTTCCCCTATTTCTTCCTCTGTTTGATGGGGCAGAAATGAAAGAACAATCACACCCTGTTATGTAACTTCAGTTTTATATAGTTTCTATAGGGATCCATTTTCCATCCCTTCCGTTCTGCCATCTGTACCAAAAATACTTGCGTTACCCTATTGTTCTTCTCATTTCCTCTTCATTCTTCAAGGTAAATCTGTCCCTCATTTACATCCCAACATTTAACTACTCCTTGCTCTTAATAACTCAATGCATCCCTTTCTAATCTGTCCATCCTTCTATGACTATTGCAATGTTTTAGGGACATATAGGGATGCCATTCCTAGATTCTCAAGGTGTTCTTAAAGTCCCTTTCGGTCTATTCAATTGGTCACAATATTTTGGGCACTACTTTTTTTACTCAAATAGGGGAAATCCTTAAATCTCAAATTTCTAGCCACATTGAACACTTTTTACTCATTTGGGTATGTTTTGACAGAGAAGAGATGCATACAAATATTCTACAAATGCATAGATTTTAACAAAGGATTAAAACTATGTGTTTTATTAATGGTGATTCATTAGAAATAATTTGGAGCAGTCATGTATTATACATTCAGGTGGAATATTCCATTAATTCCAGTGGAGTTAATAGTGGTAATTCTTAAATTATACATTCTTTGGCACATGTGAAATGTCAAAGAATTTTTTAACTTTTCTTTTTAATAAAAATAGAGGAAATTCAGTAATAGGATGGTAAAAACATAGTTAAACTTCTGAATAAGATGCACAATGTTTTAAGTTGAAAGAATGTTATATTATGACCAGTATTACATTGTCAATAATTTAAAATGTACTAGAAATGTTGTTTTTGCAAAAATCTGCTCTTGTTTGCTCTAAAAAAGATCAAATTCCAGGCTAGACCAGCTGATATGCATGTCTAGTCCCAAGCTTGCTGCTGATCGTTTGAGTCACAAGCGTTACAAGTATGCTTCTTCTTGTTTCTCTTGCATTCAAAGCTTCTAACGGCAGCTGAAGTTATGAAAGGACGTTACATATTAACGATAGGCTCTTCTGTTTTTTTGTTGTTGTTTGTTTGTTTGTTTTTTTTAAAGGTTATTTTTGCCTTTATTTGTCAGGATAGTAGGTTGACAGGAAGTGAAGTGGGAAAGAGAGGAGGTTAGGATCAGGAAAGGTCCACAAGTCAGGATTGGAACTCGGGACGCCCGGAGCGCTGCCGCACCATATGCACTAACCACTGGGCTATCGCGCCGACGGCTCTTCTGTTTTGAAGGCAGGAATTATTCCGCCATGTTTTGTGTTGTGATTTTTTTTTTTTCCCAGTGATGAGTAACATCATTATATCATATGCCATCATTGTATATCTGAATTGTTTGGCATTCATTAACAGCCAGGACACACCAAGCCAATTGTTGGCTGTTGGGCAGTGTCGGGCTATTGATGAGCCTCTTTCGGGCTAGTTTAAGCATGTACAATCGATGTTGGCCATCAGTGAAAGAGAGCGCTCTGATTGGTTGTTCAGCTATGTAACGCAGCATGAGAACAACTAAAGTGACGAAACAAAGCAAACGTTAAAAGGGGAACGGCTGTCCTTTTGTTGCATTTTCTTAAATATTTGCGTACGATTTAAATGATCAGATAATCAGCCATTTTTGCATGAGTGAATCTCTCTGTGGTGAGCAAGAAGTACTGTGAAAATGGTACGTAAACTGCTTTGTTTACGGTTTGTATGTGTGCAGCACTAGTTCTGTTTTCCATTTGTGGAATGACAATACAGATACTGCCATCTGCAGGTGTGGAGAGACACATCCTCTACATACATTCTTGTTTCAGTTGTCATCCACTAGGTTTAAGCATACACAGGACCTGTTCCAAAATCAGCCCAGTGCTAACCCATATGGAAACAGGAAATACTGGAAATACAGAAAATAATGTATAGTCTCAGCCCACAGGCTATCGACTGGCCATGCAGCTGTAACCCAGCACGTAGGAGACCTATTTTAATATAATTCACATTTTGAAATGTGCTGTAGACAGTTCTAGAGACAGGGAAGGAGGGAATGTGACAGCCGTTGGAGGAGGAGAAATGCTGAATTGACTGAAACCGGCCCCAGAGGATATGCTGAAGATGATGGCAGGAAGCAGCAGGGGTTTGTTTGGGCATGTTGCGGGGTTAGCTGTGCATTAAGGAGGGCTTTAAGCAGAAAGGTCATGGCGAGTTTGAGTTCCAGAAGCCCATGAGGCTCAAAGTGCTCTCTGTTTCTTGCAATGCCTCAACATGACGTTCTCTTGGTGTTGTTAATGGACTGTACGTTCAGTATGAAGGCCAAAAGATTCAGAGCATAGGACATGAAAAGACATTAGAGAGATGATATAACTAACTGGAAATATGGTGACTTCCTTGTATTGTCATTGACTGTCCTTCAGAGGATGTTTCTCTTTCTCCCTCATATATTCCTGTGGCTTCTGATGTGCCTGAAGTGTTTGCCTAGAAGTCTAGTTTGTGATTAGAGTTGGTAAGCGCTATTAAAGCGTAGTCTTGAGGTTTTTTTTTTTGCTTTTTATCAGTGGGGAAAACTAATGCTCATACAATTGTAATACTTGCAAGTTGCAAAACACTTGAAGAATGACATACTAGCCTGCTAATTTGCTTTTAAACATAAAACGGCGGGGAAAAAGCAGATTTACAGCTGGACAGCAAGGTTGATTTACTGACCAGAGAACAGTTTGAACTTTTCTGATCAGTTATTGGTAGTTACTCCAAAAAAAAACTACTTTTCATAAAAATCATACCAAATCATCTTTTTATCATAATGATAAAGCATAGCATTCAGGTTAATCAGTCGAACTATTCTTGAATAGCAATTGGACGAATTTGGCATTGAGCTCGACAAATGTGGGATGAGTCTGTATCTCATCAGTAATTTAGTGTATTTAGCCCAAACGTTGTGTGTGTAACCGTGCATCAAAGTAGCTGGAAGTCATTAATTTTCACTGAGAAAGAGTTGTGGCATGTTTTGGGAGGTGTAGGCATCAAGGAAAGTTAAAATCAGGTCAACTTTATGGTATTGAGCCATGACGCGGTTCTGTCAGAATGTACAAGTCCACCACTTGATAGGATTCCAGAGAATACAGTCAAGTAAACGTTAGTTCCGACCACGTTAGTTCCCAAGCAAAACAAAGTTGTTAATTGCTAATAGTGGGTTTCCAATTTGTAATGTAGGATGCACAGAAACTAATAACAACGTAAGGACCAAGACTATTAAATGTCTTCTGTAAACAGCATGTTAAAATTAAACTAGCATTTAAACAAGAGCAAAAGCCTCAGTACACAAATGACTTTTAATTGATTCATTTCGTTGGAAAACATGTAAGCATATTGGATCATCAGACTGTCAACAGCAGGGCGGTGAATTCTTACACTCTCACCAGTTGGAAGTGTGAACACACAGCAATGACAACCATGGCCTGATTTTACCTGAGCATTTTCTCACTGTATATGAAATTAATAATTTACTTTTTGTTTGAACTGTTTGGCCAAAATAACAAGACTGATCTTGTTAGATTTAGAGCAGCATTGAGTTAAAAATGTTCACATTCATTTTGTCATTTTGGGCATTGGTCAGTTAGAGTTTTGTCTTAAAATGCTATATTTTATTAACATATTAGTGTATTATTCTAAAACTACTATCTTCAGCACATGACCTGAAGGTACTCAGTTCCAGGGCAGGGCCACCTTGTAGTTACGTTTAGTACATAAAAAAAATAAATGTAAATGTTAGTTTTGTCTATGAGATAGGTGAAATAGGTGATAGCTGGAAAGTTTTTATGGGTCATTTAAACTTCAATACTTAAAATCATCTTACTCATTATTAGTCATAGCCTCTGTTGTGCTTGGCCTTTTAAAGGGTTAGCTCAACCAAAAATAAAAAAATCTGCTATTAAGTACTCACCCTTGTGCTGTTTCAATTCCCTGAGAGCTTTTCTTTCATTTTCCGAACGCAAATTAAGATATGGGTGTCAGTTCTGCAGAGTTTGCAGTTCCAAGCCTGCTTCAACACACTTAAGCCGCAATCACACTGCACTTTTTGCCACCCCATAGACTTCCATTCATACGCATGTGAATGCGACCGACCAGAAACAAGTTTCGCAGTTCGCTGTTTTGCAAAGTTCAAGCTTGCTGAACTCTGACCTGCGAAATCGCGTCATGTGATTGCATGAGACCAACCGAAGATTAAAACCTGACCTCTCTGTGCAGAAATTTAAAATATGGACCAATCGCTCGCTTTTTTAAATGTCTAATTATCTTGTTTAATCCCACCCCTTTTTGCAGTGTTGTATGACAGAATTTTGCATGCTCAAACTCTAGTGTGACCGCAGCATTAAGCCGTAGTCACACTGGACTTTTCTCCCCATAAACTTCCATTCATACGCACGCGAATGCAGCAGACCGGAAATGCAAGCTCGTGCGACAAGTTTCACAGTTCGCTGCGGTGCAAAGTTCAAGCTTGGTGAACTCCGACTTGCGAAATCGCATCACGTGACTGCGTCAGACCAATCAAAGATCAAAACATGATCTCTCTGTACAGAAATTTCAAATATGGACCAATCGCTCGCTTTTTTAAATGTCTAATCATCTTGTTTAATCCCGCCCCTTTTCGCAGCGCCGTACTACAGAATTTCGCATGCTCAAACTCGACTGCGGCATTACTTGCAGGATTCAAATGAGTTCAAACGACTCAATTAGTTTCACCAGGTGTGTTTAATTAGGCTAAAGCTAACATGTGCAAGGCTGCAGCCCTCTAGGAACTGAGTTTGACACCCCTGTTTTAAATGAAATTGAGAGCTTTCTCATCTACCATATACAAGGTCCCATCTCAAGACATTCAAAGTCCAGAAAAAGAACCAAAAAGATTTTGTCAATGATTTCACCTGGTTCCAGTGGTTCAGCTGTAATCATATGAAGCTACGAAACTGTACAAATACCTTTTAACCTTTTAATTTTACTTTTCATGGGATTGGAACTAACCACTTAATTACTTTATTTAGATATATTTGTTTATTTTGTATGTGTATATATGTATTTGTGTATATATATATATATATATGTATGTATATGTATGTGTATGTGTATGTGTATATATATATGTGTATATATGTATATAGTGCCTATAGAAAATCATCATAGCCTTTGAAAATCTATAACTTTACTCACATTACACCCCGCTTTCAAAAGACCTTCGGGATAAAGTTGTAGAAAGGCACTGGTTAGGAGAAGGCTACAAAAACACTTCAAAGTAAATTCAAAGTAATTTGGAATGTGATTTGATTTCAGGCTGTATGACGAATAAAGTCATTATTTCAAAGGGGTATGATGGTTTTCTATAGGCACTGTATATACATCTTATTGTATATAAATCTTATTGAGCGCTGGCAATAAAATCTAATAGCAGTGCTGCTGTTCTGCTTGTCTTTATAATGTTAATTTTCTATCATTAAGCAAAAAAAAACAACTATTTGGATTTCATGTAGATATTGTTTTTACTTTCCAGTTGTTATTTGTTATTAGTCATTGAGATGACTGCTGAACCAGTTTCCCCATGTCTTTCTCATAAGTGGTTTTATTCAAAGAAAGTTTACACTTCATACGTTTTGGACTCTTTTTCTGGCATTTTTCTTTTCTTTCTTCTGCTCTGCCATAAACGCACCCTTTCTCCACACATTTCCCTTCCTGCAGCTCTACAGAAAAGCTTTTATGGATAATTGATCAGGAGAGGTGAGGCAATCAATGCGGTCTGCCTCGGCAACGCGCTGACTCATTTCCGAGAGTGTCTCTCTGCCTCTCGCTCTGTCTTCCTCTTTATCGATGTACTTGTTTTCTCTCTGCTTGGGTGAGATGGGCCAAGGCGAGCTGTTCTCTGGCTCTTGCCTCTGTCTGCATCTGCGGGGCATGAGACACAAGCTGCTCTCTCCGCCTGTGGCAGCACTCATTCTTCATGTACAACTGATAAGTCCAACAGTGTCCATCTGACAAGTCGGCGTGTAGTCGCACAATTAGCAGCCTCAGATATAAATTAAATATGTGTAGTGCATTGTTCTTTTAGAGCTGGAGATTGTGAGCTCTTATCATGGTCAAATGAATAGAGCACCAAACTCATTAATTAATGTCAACTCTGTCTCTTTCACAGGGTTGAGCACAGAGGGGATCTACAGGGTGAGTGGAAATAAGGCCGAGATGGAAAGCATGCAGCGGCAGTTTGACCAGGGTGAGTCAAATGACCAGTGTCTCCTTTACTTTCCTTTTCTTTCGATCCCAGGCTTCCTCAGGCTCCTAGATTGTATGACAAATACATATAATTACAGCACAACACAGTCGAGTGTGGAGCATGCGGAATTGCTAAATTTAAAAATGGAAAAACAAAGTAGATCAAAATGTGAACCATTCAAAAAGACATTGTAAAAAATGTACTTAAGTTTCAATCTGTGTGGTATTAAAAAGGTGTTAAATAGTCTTAAATATAACTCTTAGAAACCTGCAGATACCCTGTTCTCAATGGTTTCAAAGTTTATTCAACATGAAATGTAATACCTGTCAATACTATCTGTCAAAAGCCTTGTTCTGACAGTAATTGTTTCTCAGGGGGATGTGAAGGATTAGTTAGTGAAGGGGTAGTTAGTGTCTTTATAACCATCCAAATCTTGAATGTTTTATTTTTTTATTTTTTTTACTCTCGCCATCCATGTGAAAATCCATCAACGATTATTTTATTTTATTTTTATGTATTTTTTAATTGCCATTTAAATCCACATCTAATGGAGATCAATCCATTATCCATTGACCACTGAAACACACTATACAGTTGCACTTTGTGGTAATTTGCATCAGAAAAGCAGCATCTTGTTCATTAAAAAATTGACACGCATTACTTAAGAGCTTGAAATTTAGTCTCCATGTACATTGTTTATTATTGACTATCTGCCATGAGCCGGCTTTTTTGAGTTGTGCCGAGGTCTGGTGTAATTGGCTGTTGTCATGACGATCTTACCAGCGCTGATGCTGACACCCAATGTGAATCTAGCGAGAGTTTGATCAGGGTTAGAGCTAGAGAAAGTGGATATATTTGAGGATCTCTCATATAAATACTAACATCTGACTGAGCCTGTAAATGATCATGTTAGGCACATAGTTCTGTGTTCGTGGGATCAAAACTCCAGAAATCCACCGCAAAATGATCTTCATCTGAAAGCGTGCATTTAATCACTGACGAGCTGTAGAGTATGGGATCAAAATCCCGTCAGATGTATCATGGTCGCTGATTTAAAAACTAATCACTGATTCACGTGAATCAAAAAATTGACATTGCATGTAAAATTATAATGCACAAAAGCGAAAACTAAATGCAGAATAAGAAACAACGTGATCGCATAGTGAAAGATAATGAGCGTGAATCGAAAATGAAAATGCATTTTGAATTACATTGCACAAAACTGAAACCTGAACTCAAACCTGAACTTTTTCCGCTCATGTTTGTATGTTTTGTGTGCTTACGGTCTTTTCTCCTTTGCTCTTGTTCCCACAATATGCACTTGTGTTTCTAAAAGATACAATTGGACTTTAATTTAAATCACGGGCGGGCTTCAGCGTCATCATTGGTCCACTAGTCGAGGTTAACAGTTGCTCATGTAGCCAATCAGACGAAGGGGGAGTTGACGTCACTCCAATGCAGCTCGGGGCTGCTCAGTGTGGCAGGGCGTGGATGCGTTTGTTTCCAGGAGTTTCAGATAATATCGACACCTGTCAGTGATCTTAGGGGTGTCTTATAAATATATATATTTATACTTTATACATAGAACTTTACATGCGAAGTAAATTTTTTGATTCACGCTTATTATTTTTAGATCCGCAACCGCGATACATTTGTCGAGATTTTCATCCCATAGTAGAGATTTTTGTTTTTACAGATGTCCCCATGAAAAACTACTGCCATCTCATACTGGTAAAATTGAAAAAAAGCTAAAATCGTTACCAAAGCGTAACAGCTCTGTCTTGAACATTCTCGCTCTCACATTACCCTGCTGTTGTAGAGCATCATCTCAGGACATCTCATGGATATCATAGTACATGCAGAACTCTGTTACTCATATTTGCCTCGGAGATAAGTTGGAGTGGGCCAGTCACTCTAGACTGACTGACCTCGCTGCTTTCAAAGAAATGACTGCTATTCCTCGGTGCATGGATCACATTTCCGTCAATGAGCACATTGTAGAGCAGATAAGCTCAATTAACCGGGACTGATCCACAGCTATTGATCCTGCCCACTGAGAGCCATTTCGAAAGCATAATGTCAGAGTGTGTTCATGCTATGTGCATGGCTGGAAAAGCATAAGTCAGTTATTGCTTTTTGTTTTATAAAGGTGTATGAAAGGTTGAAATGAAATGTTTTGGTCCACTGTATGTTGATCAATTGATCATGACAGTAAACTCATTATATAAATGGTTTTGTATTGTTATTAATGCTGTATTCAACTTTCAGTTGAGCTATTTTTCAAGTAATTCTGAAAAATACAATTCACTGTTACCCCAAAAATATTAAGCTACTCAACATTGATGATGATGATGATAATACTAATAATGAAAATAGGGATGATAATAATAATAATCAACCAGCAAGTCATCATATTGGAATTATTTATTTTTATAATGATTTATTGATTATGATTTTTGTTTCGTTTTTTTGTTTTGTTGCCTAAATAAAGTGTAAAAAACGTGTAAATTGTTAAAAATAGAATATGAATATTTCCAATTGTTGTAATATTTCACAGTTTTCAAACTGAAAATAAAAATGACAAAATAAATGAATAAAAGCCACAAAAAACCTGTTATTACTGGTATGAAAAAATTAATAAGACTGCTTTAAAGAAACTGTTGTCCTCTGTGGACGTGTGTTTATGTGTGTGCCACTGTAGGCAGTTGTGTGTGTTTCAGTGTATGTGTGTTTGCGCCGGAAGAGAAGGTCAGTTAATTACCAGTAGATTGGTTTGGGTAATGAACCGCAAGCACACACGCTCCACTGATCTGCACAGGCCCGGTTCGGATCGGCATGAGCTAATAGGAGACGAAGGCTCATGTCTGATCGATCAGAATCCGCGCGGCCAGGTGACAATACAATTACGGTGGAAATTACTGCGCAGGTATGTGCGCAGCAGCATCCCGGCCAACTCCACCGTGAGCAGGTGGAGAAATGTCAGACCATTCACAATCAGGTGCTACACGGCCATTATCGATCCCTGATAAAATACAATCAGAACGGCTGGAGTAACTGATCTGGGGTCAGCTGGATTTAACATGCTGGACTGAAGGATTACAGCAGGCATACGGATGTGTCTATGAAGTGGGGCATGCTTTTTAACTTTATCTCAATCATATTGGCAGAACAAGAGATCAAAATTGTTTTGCTTAGTGTGCAGGCGCCGAAAACTGGTTACGAGACGCAAACAAAGCACACATTCCTCTATTAAATACACATTTTGCTGGATCAGCTGAGAGATTTAAGATGCTTCCAGACAGCAGGAGTGGGCAGGTTTGATTATAAAAGGGCAAGTGCTTTTAGAAAGATGCTTTGTGTGAGCAGGATTTTGTAAAAGGCAATCTGTGAATGATATGTCCTTGGTGCCTCTTGATTTTAAGAAACTGATTGTTTACTGGTAAATCAGTTTAAGCGATTCTATAGTGTACTTTCCAACTAATTTAATAACTCATCATTAATGCTAATATCTAATCACATGGCAGCAACTAGGCATTTAGACATGGTCAAGATGATCCACCAAAGTTTAAACTGAACATCAGGAGGGGGGGTGGGGAGGGGAGGGGTTATGTGGAAGGAATAGCCAGATATAAAGACAACAGTAACTCAAATAGCCACTTTTTGCAATTGAGGGCATCTCTGAACACAAAAAACCTTGAAGCAGATGAGTAACAACATCAAAAGAAGAGCTCACTGTTGACACTCAATTTTGGCACGCTCCACAAAACTGGAGAACAGAACACTGGAAAAAGAGTGTCTGATCTCATTCGTATGTTGGGGTCAGAATTTGGTGTAAACAACATGAAATCATGGATCCACCCTGCCTTGTATCAGTGGGGGAATGCTTTCTTGGCACACATTTGGACTCTTAGTACCAACTGAGCATCTTTTAAACACCACAGTCTACCTGCAATTCCCTTTATGACCACAGTGTATTTTAATTTCACAGGATAAGGCCCCATGTCACAGCTCGTATATCATATAATCTCAAACATGACATTGAGTCACCAAATCTCAGTCTAGTAGAGCACGTTTGGGATGTTCTGAAATGGGAGATTCATATCGTGGAGATATCAAATATGAAGCATGACAATATGGACCAAAATCTCAGGAACGTTTACAGGACCTTCATGCCACAATGAATAAAAGGGTTAGTTCACCAAAAGGTAAAAAAAAATCTTTTATTAATTACTCACCCTGATGTCATTTGAATCTTTGTTCATTTTCAGAATCCAAATTAAGATGTTTTAGATTAAATCTGAGAGCTCCCTCATCCTCCAAAGACAGCAACGGTCCTGAGACATTCACAAAAGGTCCAAAAACAGAACCAAACACATTCCATGTGATTCAGTGGTTCAACTGGAATCATACGAAGCTCCAACACTTTTGTACACCCCAAAAAAAAAAAAAAAACTGTAAAAACAACTATGTTCGCCTTTGTCTTCTGTATCAGATCAGAATGTGCATTTACTATGGGTATTTTGACGCTTGCGTTGTTTTTATAGGGTTTCTTTGCCACACAAAATTGTTTTTTGTAGCTTCATGTGATTACATTTCAACCACTGAAGTCACATGGAATGTTTTAACAATGTTTTTGGTTTCTTTCCTGGACTTCTAATGTCTTGATGTGAATGGAGGATGAGAGAGCTCTCAGATTTCATCTAAAATATCTTACTTTGTGTTCCGAAGATGAATGAAGGACTCAGTGGCTTGGAGCGACATGAGAGCGAGTAATTAATAACAGAATTTTCATTTTTGGGTGAACTAACTCTTTAAGGCAGTTCTGAAGGCAAAAGCAGGACCAATTCGATACTAGCAAGATGCACCTAATTAAGTATCCAGTGAGTGTACCTAGAGAAATGTGTCCTTCAGCGTTCTCATTTATCTCAATGGCAGTTACTTGGCTGGAGCACATGGTTGTCGCTAGAGAGGGGAAAGGTGGGACTGATTCCCAGGACTTTTTACTTCTGTTTCAGTCCATAAAACTAAACATGAATTTCTGCTTCGAAGTGACTAAAAAATGTTGCTTCATATTTTCTTTAATTATTGGGACCTTTGCACCATATATATATATTTTTCCTAATTCCCAACTGATGAACAAGTTTACTGATAATAATGAAATCCAAATTAATGTATTGTGTAACAGTACTCTGAGGGAAGTGGTATTTTTATTGTTTATTATATTATAAAGTGGCAGATGACTCATTTGCTTGCTAATCCTAATTTTACATTTATTATATCCTTAAATACATTTACATTTTTTACTAAGTTGAAAAAGAATTGGTAGCAATGCACACCATTCTTCACAAATTAGATCTTCATTTATAAAATTCAAGCTCTCAACATGCACTGTTTTTCACATTAGTTGTCAAGTACAAGGAGTTAAGAAAATGAAAGATTTTTCTTAAAAAGAAAGATATTGCACCACTATTTAGTTTTGTAGCAATGACACATTGATTGAATAAATGATATTAAAGACATTTATGACGTTAATGTTACAAAAGATTTTAAATAGGTGATGTTCTGTTGAGTTCTGCTGTCTTTGTATTTATTAGGAAACCCACATAATTATTACTAAGCATTGATAATAACAAAAAAGTGAGCAGCAAATCATCATATTAGCATATTTCTGATGGATCATGTGACAATGAAGACTAGAATAATGAGGCTGAACATTCAGATTTGCACCACAGGAATACGTTGTTAGAATATTTCAAAATAGTCATTTTAAACTTTAATAATTGTAACTACTGTTTTGCAGCTTCATCATGTATTTTTGTGTGATGATATAATAATTTTTGTTTGATGGTCTGGGACAAGGTAAAACAAGGTTTTAAAAGTAACATAAATACCTGCACGTCTTTTATGTGTGATAAAATTCCCAGGACCATTCGAACATAATGAAATAACAACAGCAAATAAAAAAAATCTAAATCTGTTAGCTTTAATAAAAATGTACTCTTGGCTCATAGAATTGCCTAAAGTTAAAGAAACACCCATATGTGGGATAATAGACATCAGCTGGTCACACCCTGAGAATGAATAGGGTTTACCCTTTTTTTCTTTTTAGCATGACTGTAATTTGACTACTTGAAATGACAATTAGTCCTTGAGAATTAACAATGATTCACAGCCTTTTCCCATTTGAAAATCTAACCAAAGTCTGTCTCTCTTTCTTTCTCTACATTATAGATCCTAACATTGACCTGGTGGAGAAGGACATGTCAGTGAACACGGTGGCTGGAGCCTTGAAGAGCTTCTTCTCGGAGCTGCCTGATCCTCTGGTGCCCTACAGCATGCAGGTGGAGCTGGTGGAGGCCTTCAGTGAGTGAACACAAACACACACCCATGTAGACTGAACTTAACACGCTGTAATCTGATCCCAAGAGTTGAGGGAAGATGCATTAGATTTTCTTCTGTGCATGACAACCTGTGTTTGGATTTCGCAGAGACTCTCTTATTTTTGCACAAGTCCCTCTTATTTCATATTACTTTTAAGCGATTAAATATACAAATATAGAATGGGGCCAAGCAATCTATAGGCAGAAGCATCAGATCAAGTGAAACAATGAGTTCTGAATAAATGTGAAGTTTATTTTACTCAAAATATTTAAAAAAATCAATGAAAACAATGAATATGAATGATTTATTAGTTTATAATTCTTGAAAAATAGGTGACACTAGGGATGCTCCGATCAGAATTTTTGCAGCCGATACAGAGTACCAATTCCTTGTCATGGTGATCGGTCGATACCGAGTACCGATTCTGATGCTTCAAGCTTTATAATGCATAAAGCACATTTTCCCTCTAAGTATGTGTAGTAAAGTTCGTTGTTGTGGGAAGAAGAAGACAGGGTCGGCGATACAGGTAAGTAATCAATTTTATTTCTCTGGTATATCCACACCACACGTGTAGCAGTGTGTGTGTGTGTGTTCTCTCCTCTCTCCCGGCTGCTCCCTCTCTTCTCCTTAAGAAGGGTGTCTCTCCGGTCCAATCACTAAAATAAACAGGTGTTATTTATTATTTCTGATTGGCCCGCTGACTAGCCGCCGGGCTCTGAGCATGCTCTCCCCCCTCATTGGGTGTTCGATCATGCTTACCCCTCCACAGTATGATACTTAAGTGGAGATGTCTCCTTACCTAAGAGAATGAATTAAGGATGCTGCATATAATCCGGGAGAGGTCATGAGGTTGTGTGAGACACTAGATAGGGAGACACAGAGGTCGCCCTGCATCTGTATACATTTTAAAGAGCCCCTATTATGCATTAAAAAGGGTCATATTGTGGTTTTGGTGGTCTCCAACAACAGTCTGATATGCATGCAAGGTCAAAAAACACTTTCATTGTCTTATAATATGCATTTATTTTTACCTAATTATCCCAGCGACTCCCATATGATTTGTTCAGCGATTCATTTGTTCCCAAACCCCTCCTTAGCGCGATGCTAATCTGCGCTGATTGGACCGATGATGTCTGTTGCGATTGGTCCAGCGTTCAGCACGAGAGAAATGCCCACCACGGCTTCAACAATATTGAAGTAGTCAGAGTGCAGAGTGTATGTGTGAGCATACCTGCCAACACTCTCGTTTTTCCAGGGAGTCTCCTGTATTTCAGACCCATCTCCCGCCACCCTCCCGTTTTGTTATTTCTCCCAGAAAACTCCTGTAATTTCAACGCCCCCCCTCGCTCCTCAGCATTTTGGTATGGTCTGTGAAACCCCCGGGTCGCCAACATTGGTATAGGATCTGATCGTAGCGGCTGCCCGAAACATGCTTCATAATACAGTTACTAACACAGTACCCGGTTCTCAACAGTGTTATTCAGACACCACACCCCCGAACCTAACAACCCCCCCACCCCCGGGTCTCCCGGATTTTCAGGGACAAATGTTGGCAGGTATGTGTGTGAGCCCAATGCAGGAATGCATTAAAGCATTGCAGTTAAACTACAGCATATTCCTCTATTCTTAACCATAAGTAAAAACAGTGACACGCATTCAGTATTACTCCACACAGTGGCAAAGCTGAACTATTTTGAAAGTTGACCGCCGCACATGTGTAGGAAAATTGATGGTGGCCATAGCAACGACAAACAGCAGTGGAACGCGAGCTCATAAACGCATTTAAATCCATAAACAAAGCAGCACGCGACGCGTTTTCAACGTGGCTTTAGACGCGATAAGAGAATATAAAGAGTTAACCAGATACAGTACAGGCGGTTACAAGTATCAAAACACAATTAAATACATAATTTGCAAGCTAGAGAAAACAAGGAGGCAACCATTTTAATCGCATTACTTACACTTGTGAAATGGAGGAAGAGACTGGTCCATGAACTGTGTACTGTAAAGTTCCTGTCAAGCTCTGCAAAGTCCCATACATCAAGTCTTTTCTGATCCTTCCTTTAACAAACGAATCCCCCGTTGTAAGCGTGTAGATTGCTGAAGCACTCATCAGAAACACAGCACAAGGCCTGGGCTATAATGCTGAGGTATTTTTGCAAAAATAAACTTCAACCACTGACTCATCTTTAGGTAGGGAAAATAACACTAATTTTCCCTCACACTTCCAATAATATCCAGCAAAGCACTGTCTTCGCGACATGATTCAACGGGGTCTGCTACAGTGTTTTTCTTCCTGCCACTCTGTTTGTGGGCGGGGCCGGAGGTTTAAATTTTCCCGGGATTGCGCGTGCAACAAATGGGCGGGGCTTAAGTTCCGTAGCGACGTCACGCCGGCACGGCTAAAGACTCGTTATCAAGACGAATAATTTGAAGCACTATGAGTCGACTCTTTTATAGATTAATCAATAGTTTTAAAATCAATTAAATTCAATTCATCTTTATTTCTATAGCGCTTTTACAATGTAGATTGTGTCAAAGCAGCTTCACATAGAAGATTATAGTGAATTGAAATGGTGTCAGTTCAGTTTTTAGAGTTTAAGTTCAGTTCAGTGTGGTTTAATTTTCACTGCTGAGAGTCCAAACACTGAAGAGCAAATCCATCGATGCGCAGCTCTACAAGTCCCGAACCATGCAAGCCAGTGGCGACAGCGGCGAGGAACGAACTTCACCAATTTGCGAAAGTGAAGGAAAAAAACCTCGAGAGAAACCAGGCTCAGTTGGGCACGACCATTTCTCCTATGGCCAAACGTCTTGTGCAGAGCTGCAGTCTAGGCGCCGGAGGCTGGTGAACGCTGGACGTCAGCGAAGACTCGTCTGTCACTGGGGTCTCACAGGAATCAGTCTCATGCTCTCCACTCCTCCATGACCCCCACAGCAGCTGCTCAGGATACGGCCTGGTCCGGGATTATGGAAACCTTGGGATCATCTCTTCACAGGTCTTGGATTGCATTAGTGGCACTGCATAGTCTCTGGGGGCCTCGGGATGAGTATCCCCAGGTGGAAATAGAGAATAAAGAGAATAATTAGCGTAGCTGCTGTTCATAGTGTATATAAACGAGATGCAAAAACCTGCGTGGAGCACATTCATGCATCATACCGTTATGCGATGCATTGAGTGTATGCTTTACTAAAAAGATAGGTCTTTAATCTAGTTTTGAACTGAGAGAGTGTGTCAGAGCCTCGGACATTATCAGGAAAGCTATTCCAGAGTTTAGGAGCGATAAATGAGAAGGCTCGACCACCTTTACTCGACTTTGCTATTCTAGGTACTACCAGCAGCCCTGAGTTTTGAGATCTTAAAGAGCGGGTTGGATTGTAGCGAGACAGCAGGTTGGTTAGATAAACAGGAGCTCGATTATTTGAAGCTTTATAGGTAAGAAGCAATATTTTATAATCAATACGGAACTTAACAGGCAGCCAGTGTAAGGAGGATAAAATTGGGGTGATATGATCATATTTTCTAGACCTGGTAAGAACTCTGGCAGCTGCATTTTGTACTAGCTGAAGTTTATTAATAGAGGATGCTGGGCAACCAGCGAACAGAGCATTACAGTAATCCAGCCTAGAAGTCATGAAAGCATGAACTAGCTTTTCTGCATCTGAGATGGATAGCATACTTCGTAACTTAGCGATATTTCTCAGATGAAAGAAGGTGGTTTTTGTGACATGGGAGATATGATTTTCAAAAGTTAAATTGCTGTCTAGTATAACACCCAGATCTTTTACAGTAGAGCTAAAGCTAACTTTGTGTCCCTCTAATTGCAGGTCGAGATCTGCTGTGTACAGGATTTAGGCCCAATAAGTAATAACTCTGTTTTGTCTGAATTTAAGAGAAGGAAATTGTTGGTCATCCAGTCTTTAACATCTTTAATACATTCAGTTAGCTTAGACAGTTCAGATGTCTCATCAGGTTTTGTTGAAATATATAATTGAGTATCATCTGCATAGCAGTGAAAGCTGATCCCGTGTCTTATAATGTCTCCCAGGGGTAGCATGTATATTGTGAACAGCAAAGGGCCTAAAACTGATCCTTGAGGCACCCCATACTGTACTGGCCTGACATGTGAAAGCTGTCCATTTATATTCACAAACTGGTAACGGTCAGTTAAGTATGACTTCAACCATTGCAGAGCCTGTCCCTGGACGCCTGTAGAATTTAAGCGATCTATGAGGATATTGTGGTCGATGGTGTCAAATGCAGCACTGAGATCAAGTAAAACTAATAACGAGATGGACCCTTGGTCAGCAGCTAAGAGTAAATCGTTGGTTATTTTCACTAATGCGGTTTCTGTACTGTGATGAGGCCTGAAACCTGACTGAAACACTTCAAAAACATTGTTCATCTGCAGAAAGGAGCATAATTGGGCAGAAACAACTTTTTCTAGTATTTTATACATAAATGGAAGATTTGAAAAAGGCCTATAATTAGCTAAGTTGCTGGGGTCCAGTTGTGGTTTCTTAATAATAGGCTTAATAACAGCTAGCTTGAAAGGATTTGGAACATGGCCTAAAGATAGAGAAGAGTTGATGAGGTTAAGAAGAGGTTCTCCTATTACAGGTAGCAATTCTTTCAGTAATTTAGTTGGAATTGGAATTAAACACTGCCCACTTTCAGATTTAAGCCTTAGCTGGATATTTCACTTCACTTAGAGCTGTGTTACGCACTACATGGAAGGTCATTTTCAAAAACCCATAATAGGGGCTCTTTAATATATTTTATATTTTAATGCTGTGACACGAGCTCAGCGATCGCCTCCACACATCATTTACCTGCTCACGTGTTGTAGCGCTGCTGATGTATAACCCGGTGTACACGTGCATCTTCCTCTGCTTGTAAACTCAACAAACACTTGCGATTGGTTCATGAGAGCGGCCAGATCAGCGAGTACCGATCGAGTCATGAAATGTGATTATTGGCCGATACCGTTCTCCGGCCGATGGATCGGAGCATCCCTAGCATACCTGTTACCAAATGTATGTGGTGTGGTCAGTGTGAGGTGACAATAAGTATAAGCACAAAATCAAAATGGCGACTAAGTCGTTTGGCAGATTTTGGCATAATTGGTGTCTGTTGTCAGCATGACCCTGTTTGGTCCCTAATAATACTTCTGAAATACAAGTAGTCAAAAGACTTTAAAAATAAAATCTTACCAAATAAAATTTAATATTCAGTAAGACCAATACACATATGGAAATTGCATATTTTCAGTTTTGCATTTAAATTTAAAAATGAGGTTTTCCCCATTCCTTTAATTACTCTCTGAACTCGATCTGTGCATATTAGAATGTATGTCCATGCACTGAAACATGGCTCCCCGCAAGTAAATGTCCCCTCAATGAGTGCTAAAGTTAGGGCTGAGATGAAAATGAAAGTGACGTGTGCCGCATGTCAACACATGGGACAAAAGCAAATTAGCTTTTGTTATTTAAACATTGAATCTCAAAGCATGAAGAGAACTCGAGACAGAATTGCTCATCTGAACAGGTAAATGAAAGTTAAAACGTGCAAATTAAGTTTTGCTTTTCAATGGTAAAACTCAATTATTACCAGTAATCATGTCCACTGTGTTGAGGCTGCACTGGACCTACTCGACTAAGAAGTATAAATTGGCCTTAAAGGTGGGACACTGCAAAAAAAAAATGCACCTGTCAAGAAAAAAACGAATGTAATGAAAGCATCCAAATTACTCGTTTTTTTTCCCGCACTTAATCTATTTGTGGCGACACGGTGGCTCAGTGGTTAGCATTGTCGCTTGTTCTCCCCGTGTTCACGTGGGTTTCCTCTGGGTGCTCCGGTTTCCCCCACAGTCCAAAGACATGTGGTACAGGTGAATTGAATAAACTAAATTGACCGTAGTGTATGTGTGAATGTAAGAGTGTTTGGGTGTTTCCCAGTACTGGGTTGCAACTGAAAGGGCATCCACTGTGTAAAACATATGCTGGATAAGTTCATTCCACTGTGGCGACCCCAGATGAATAAAGGGACAAAGCTGAAGGAAAATGAATGAAAGAATGAATCTATTTGTGCTTGTCAATTTCACTTGTAATACATGTATTTAAAGGTTGCTTACTCAAAATGTTTAAGCCTTACATCCTCAAATGTTCTTTTATTTACCCTATTTGCCTGCAGCGTCTTGCCTTACAAATATATAATAAAAAAGAATCCTAATACAGATATGAATGGGGGGAAAAGTTCCAGATCCAGCACTGCTGAAATGGTGTAACTAATGCACATTCTAAACGTATTCTGACTACCTAACCTCTGATTACATTCACACGCTCTACAAACATACCTTTGATTAGCGACAGGGCTGCGAAAAGCATCATAAATAGAAACTTTTGATGTTTTTCATAGCGCACTCACACAAATACACACAGTAGCGTTTCAAAGCAGCCGTCTATCAGTCGGACCCAGTACTGAAAAAAGCCTGGTACTGTTATGCTTTATAAATTTAAGTATCGACTTCATACAGAAGTGTGGGTACTTTTGACAACACTATCCAGATGTTTACTGTGAGAAAGCAGCGTGTTTGGTCGTAGTCCTCTGAGGTTTGTCATCCCTGGTGAACCTCCTGCGTGTAGAGGGCTCTTGTTAGTGGGAGAAAAAGAAAAACAAAGGATAAGCCACTGAGAAGAATAGGATCTACTTTAAGTAACATGCTGGCTGAAATGGATGGAGTTTCTGCAGTGTGTTTTCCTGTTGCGGCATTACAGACTACTCTCTATTCTTTAATACACACACACACACACACACTTTTTCAAATTGAAGTTCAGCATTGTCTACTCTGGGCATTGCTCCAAGCCAGCAACACACAAGTGATGAGACTTAAGCCTAAGATTGCCGCTAGTCCTTCACTCCAGACTGTTTCTCAATAAACAAGCCCTCTCAAGTGCTACCATGCTTTAAATAGTTTCACAAACTGCAGGCCTGATTCAGCAGAAAACAAAACAGAACAACCAAACTTGCTCTGGTAAAGGACGACAGAGGTACATTGGATCAGTAATTCATCAGTGATCATGTCACTCAATTTGCAAGTGTTAAAATGTTGGTATTTCATAGAAAGTTCATAATTAATTTAGTATGATCCAGACCCTTTTCATTAGTTTCTACAAGCCAAACCAACACTCATAACCAAACACTGTTTACTGCAAGAACATAACAGAAGCATGTTGAGAGCAAGAAGGAAGCGAGAACGGAGGGAAAGGACAGACGGCAGGTCACCTGACTGCCGTGTCACTCTCCACAGGTGGTGGGTGGGGCTTTGCTCTGGTCCGTCTGTCACTGGACTGCATGGCAACAGCTCAGCAAGCTTGTTCTGTTTTAGTCTCTGAAAACACAGGACGCACCTGCACTGCTTTAAGACTGAACATGCCTTTGCTTTGTTGATCTGCCGCTTATTAGACGTCTCGATGGGATATTTAGATTAATGCATTTACTGATTGACAGTGGCAGTGGTAATTTAGTCTGATTGGCTAGATGAAATTTGCATATTCAGTCTCGAAATCAATGTCTGGGTAAACTTTAAATGCACCGTGACTTCCTAATGTTTTGGAGATCTGCTGCTAATACTTCAGGTCATGGTTTTGTTTAGATACCTAATCTTGTTTCGACACGACCATTTCGCATATGTATACAGCTTTGACATTGAAAGTAAATTGAATTTGATAGCATGGGTTAAGATTTGAAGGCTTCAGGCTTTGTCCAGTGTTTGTGCCATTTTTCTCCTGTCATTGAGCAGTATTTGTAGAGATGCTAGTTCAGGTCTTGCTCTGAATGGGATTAGTAGAAGTAGTGTCATGAACTGTAATGGAATCAAATATGCTTAAATCCCTCTATACATTAAAAATGATACTGTCAGGATTTACTAAAGGCACGCAATTAAAATGTGTGGAACGTTATTTTTGTGGCTGACGTTATTGCATATGCATTGGAAGGACATTCCTTTTTAGAAGGAAAAAATATGGGAGGGAGAGTATGAATCATACACTGATTTACAAAAGTTTGTGGTAGTCAGTTTACCCAATTTTTGCATTGTCAGAGGAAGTACTCACTGCTCCCATATGTGCTTTTATGCAGTTATACTAGAGAAGTGAGGTTTGCCAACAGATCTCTTAACTACAGAATTTGGCCTCTGTTACCCTCACCTCACTCCCAATCCGGTCCACGTCACTAGTGTAATCCCTCCGGTTCTACTTGTCCTGCTGTGAACTGGATTCAAACAGCTGGATTCTGTCCAGCATGGGGCACAGGCACACTTTTACAAAGATGTTAAAGATCGTAACTTCTAGCGTCAGTTGTTTGTGCACAACTTGAAGCTAGGGAAGTGAGATTTACCTACACAGCCTTTACTACCTGGTCTGTTATGCTCACCATTCCAAACATCATTCCTAAATGAGGTCACGGCACCAGTGTAACTCTAGTTGTTCTTGCCCTGATTTGAATGGAATTCCAATTGACATTTCTGACAAGGCATGTGTGTTTAACAAGGATGTTTAACACCGCAGCTTCTAGTCCCAGTCTTGAGGCAAGGGAGGTTAGTTTACCTGTGCAGATCTTACTAGATGGTCTCATTTACACTCACTTCTTCAAAACCTAATTGTGTCATAAGTTTTGGGGCATTTTGAAAATGCTAAAGAATCTGTTTTAGTTTGACTATCCACAATCGTTCTCTGACTTGTCTTCTGGACTATTGCGTATCATTCCCTGATTCGTCAAGCCCCTCTCATATGACCAGTATGCAAGCGGTAGAGTGCAAGTACACCTGTCATGGATTCCCAGTTAGCATGAATGGTCTCGTTTCATGTGTTTTAAGCTGTATAGTGTGAACAGAGACTGTTTTTCTAAAAATGTGAATAAAATGCCAGTCTGCACAAGGAGCGTTTTCATTCCAAAATGCAGTTTTAAAATGAAAACACACTAGAGTAAAAGGCACCTAACTCCCAACCTGTGTTGGTAGTACCAGTGTAATCCCTCTGGTTCTTTTTGCTCTGCTTTGAGATTTAAACTGGTGTTTCCAACATGGGGAGCAGGTGTGCTTTAACAAGGATGCTAAAGATTGCCTCAAGTGCAGTCCTCTAGTGCACCTCTGTGGAGCCAAGGGAGTATGGTTTACCCACAAATCTCTTACTAGCTGACATCTGTTACAAACACCACTCCTAACCTTAATCCAAACCCAGGTCATGGCACTAGTGTAAACCCTTCAGTTCTACTTGCCCTGTTATGGTGGGCGTAGTGGCAAGGAAGCTGCCACAGCTTTTACTAGCTGGCATACATTGTTACACATACAGTATGTGCATGCTAGTGTTGTCACGATACTGCAATTTCGGTATCAATCGGTACTGCAATTTTAAAAACATCCATTTCCTGCTAACGTTTAAGCACTGTTGAGCGCATTCTTAAACATAGCTGATTTTTAAGTTTAAGAACACGCTCAACAGCACTTAAATGTTAGCGGGAAATTGACGTTTTTAAAATTTCATCACTGATTGGTACCAAAATTGCAGTATCGTGACAACACTAGTGCATACTATGCAGATGATTACATTTTTCTCACATAAATTGTATGCATACTCAAAGCTAATCCAAATTATACCTTGAGGATTAAACTTTGCTTAAGTTTGTAATTACAAACACGATTCCTCAATTAACCATTTTTACCAGTACAGTGGTCCCTCGTTGAACACGGGAGTTACGTTCTAAAAATAACCCACAATAGGTGAAATCCGCGAAGTAGTCAGCTTTATTTTTTTACAATTATTATAGATGTTTTAAGGCTGTAAACCCCCTCACTACACACTTTATACACTTTTCTCAGACAGGTATTAACATTTTCACACTTTTCTCTCTTGTTTAAACACTCTCAAAGTTCAAACTTTCGTAGAAAAATAAGTCCAGTATTATAGAATGTTCTTTTTCCTGCAGTCACTGATCCACAAAACTAAACAAGGACTCCATCCTTAAGGGGGTCGCACACCGGATGCGCCGTGCACATGACAGTTGGAAGTCACACACCGGACGTGCACATGTGATTTAAATGAAATTATTCACATGACGCTCTGTGTCACGGCAGAAATATGAACAGTGTCCTGAGTCGTAGTTGGGCACCGCAAACATCCTCTGACTTGCTGCGCCAGTGTGCATACCCTGATATAAACCTATGTTTACAATTCTAAAATGCATGGCGTGGCGCATCCAGTGTGCGACCCCCTTTACAATGGTCTTGCTACGGACAGTTACAACCCTTTTTGCATCCTTGTTGGAACTCACACTGTTAGCGATCAAAGATTTATGTTAATTTGGCAAGCTGAACTCATTCTGACGCAGAGGAGATTGTTTGACAATGGTCTATAGCCAATCAGGACGCAGAATGCAATGCGCTGTAAAAAATAATAATAATTGCACTAAAAACAATCTGCGAGGCTGCGAAAGGTGAACCGCGTTATAGTGAGGGACCACTGTATATCATAGAGAATGCCAGTAAGCAGTGACCCAGAACACTCTAGAAATTTACTAAATGCACTAGAAATCACCGTAGCAACCATGTTGCAATTGCTTCCCTAAATGGTGGTTTTGAAGATTTTTCTTGTAGTTTCTCCAGTAATTCTGCGTCTGGGGCCACAATGCATAATGCTGATGTGAGTGTGGGAGTGTGTGTAATGCTGACATCAGTGCATGTGTGTGTGCGACTAGGGAGGAACACATCTGCCGTAGTGGTCACATGTTCTGACACAGGGCTCACAGCGTTCATGGCTGATGTAAGCCGTTCTGACTCACCGCAACCATCAAGCTCAATGCACCCAGGGCGTGTGTGTGTGTGGCTGCACACTGTACACAATCATTTCTGCACATCTACGTTTGTGTGTATGAGAGACTGTGCTTCATTGAACAATCCCTCAGTCACCCCAGATGAGACTGATGGGAAGTCTAGTACACTCGCACACAAACACGCAGATGCACCTTTTCACTGTTCCTCCTCCCTAGAGTTGTTGTTTATTGATTTAGTTGGAGCATGCTGCTTCCTTTGTGCATATTAGGACTCATTATTCCTGAATTACTTCCTCAAGCATCGCTTCCAAGCAGTCTGAGGTCCCAAAGCCAAATGTAGAGTGTTTTAGAAAAAAAGCCCCCACGCTGATTTCATCTGGAGGAGCTGGAGTAATTCAGTTTCTGCACACACATTTTAACAAAATGTCGATTAGCAAGAGCATTCAGCATTTTCCTGCTTCCCCCCTCAGTCTGATGCAAAGTTATGGAGGACTAGATGTACTACATCTGTACTAATAGGCGTTTTATTTTCTTGTTTTATTTTCATGCTCATTTTGTTTTATTCATTCATTCATTTTCTTTTCGGCTTAGTCCCTTTATTAATCTGGGGTCGCCACAGCGGAATGAACCGCCAACTTATCCAGCATATGTTTTACGCAGCGGATGCCCTTTCAGCCGCAACCCATCACTGGGAAACATCCATACACACTCATTCACACACATACACTACGGACAATTTAGCTTACCCAATTTACCTATATCGCATATCTTTGGACTTGTGGGGGAAACTGGAGCACCCGGAGGAAACCCACGCGAACATGGGGAGAAAATGCAAACTCCACACAGAAATGCCAACTGACCCAGGCCGAGGCTCGAACCAGTGACCTTCTGTGAGGCGATTGTGCTACCCACTGCACCTCCACGTCGCCCTTGTTTTATTCAACTGTTTTAATTTGATTTAAATGAGATTTTTTTTTTTTTTTTTGTGCCTGTTTTTACATTTTTATTATTTGTTAAAACATGAATTGGACATTTTAATTTATTAAAGTATTATTATTTTATTCTTTCATTTTCTTTTAAGCACTATTAATAGCACTCAAAAAATAGGGAATGACGTTTTTTTTTGTTCAATCTGTGTCCAAAAGAGGTTTAATTATTATTATTTATTTTTATTATGTTCTTTCTGTTTACAATACAACTTTTAATTTTGTATCCATAACTTACATTACAGGGGGTTAAAGCCTAAACTTCACATACAGTCAGCTCTGCAAGTTCTGTAGAAAGTGTCTAAATTATCCTACTTTCAAATGCTTTAATGGAGGTATTATGGTAACAGGGTAGAACACACAATTTTGGGACACAATTAAATGTCATGTCATTAAATGTCACACAATCTCCTTTTCTATGTTTTATCTTAATGCAATATCTACATATTAAATGATTTGTTTTCTTAAAATGAATCCACAACTAAAAATAATAAATGAATTGAAAATACGTATTTATTGGGTGCCCCAAAATTTCCTGGGGCCTTAAGCGGCTGCTTGCTTCTCATTATGGTTAAATCTGCCCCTGGTGAGAAGACCACCAGTTTGCCAAACCATAAGTCTGATTTTATTAATAATAGTATTGTGTAAAACACTTACTAGTTATTTCTCTACAGAAATTTGTATTTGTGCATTTGTCAAGAATGGCCAAACTGTTTTAGTCTTAAAGGACTTTGACTGACTCCTGTGTGTGCGTCTGGTCACCTTCTAACTATACGTGTTGTGGGAAAAGTGAACACCTTTGAAGCATGAAGAAAATAAATGTGTTTGTGTCTCATTCTGTGTTTCCTCTCGGCCCCCTGCAGAAATCAATGATCGAGAGCATCGTCTCCACACCATGAAGGACGTGCTCCGCAGGTTCCCTCGAGAGAACTACGATGCCTTCAAATACGTCATCACTCACCTGAACAAGTGAGAATGGGAGCAACTCTCAATCAAACTCACTCTCATAAACGCTTTCCATTCTCATTATTCCTCTCTTTCTCTTTCTCAGGGTGAGTCTAAACAGCCGGCTGAACCTGATGACCAGCGAGAATCTGTCCATCTGTTTCTGGCCGACGTTAATGAGGCCTGATTTCACCACCATGGATGCTCTGACGGCCACGCGCACCTATCAGACAATCATCGAGACCTTTATCCACCAGTGTGCTTTCTTCTTCTACAATCAACCCTTGGCCGACACACCCAGCGGACTGAGCGGACTTAGCGGACAGCCAGCCTCGCCCACCGCCACTTTGTCTACTGGCTCCGCCTACTCTGCCTGTTATGCCTCAATACAACCTGTAGCCCCGCCCTTTAGCCACGCCCAACAATCCCCGCCCCATTCTCCACCACCAACCCCTCAGTCCCCAATCCAGAGCCTGCTGCCGCCGCTGCACCCCCACCACACCCCTACAGAACAACACATGCTGTGAATCTGGAGACGAGGAGGACAACTTTGGGAGCACTGAAAGAGATTAATTGAATGGAAGAAATATCTGAGATTGCACGGCCGTGCCAGACTTATCACAAGCAAAAGCAGTAGAGGAACAAGAAAGAAAGAGGTCAAGAGGACATGAGCTACGTCAACCACACTTCATCGCCCTCTTTCTGCATCATGCTACTCCATAAATTGCAGCCCCGCTCTGTTCTTGGCCCTTTACGCTCCTCAAACACGAAGACAGCTGCACATGAAGTGTGATTCACCCAATCCCAGATCTCCTATGGGTCCATGTGACTTGCTTGGGGACCAACGAACCAACAGGCTGAACCCCAGCTCATATTAGGGTGACCACTCTAGACAAGGTTAAACGGGCCAACAGGGTGCCCTCTATATTCACCAGATTATTGTCATAGCTTTCGACCACTGTTCATTATCAGATTATGATTTAAAACCTTTTTTTTTTCCTGACGCAGCAGCACGACCACATTCCTCCCCCTTATTTATTCTGTTTTGCTTGTAACGGCCTTTTAAAGAGAGACCAAAAAAATAATAATCAAAAGACGAAACTAGAACTTGACGAACTGGATCAAGTTTTGCTGGGAAGGATGTGTGTGTCTGGAATGCTTTCGCACAGCATTCTGGGATTTGAAGTCTTTTCCTCTCCTTTAATCCCTGTCACTCGAGCCTCCAGAATATGCTGGAAGACTAACGCTTCTTTTATTGCAGAATGTCCTCACAACCACACGACCCCTCGATGTCCTGCTCCACGAGGATCTTCGGTGTCTTTTCATTTGGGAGTTGTATTATTGTTGTTATGACACGTTTCAGGAAGTTTTGCTCCCCCTTTCTAGCTCATGTTAGACTTGTGGACTTTTTTTTTTTTGTGCAGAGTATTGGTGAACTGGTGAGTTATGACTTCTAAGGGATGGGTAATAGGGTATGGTTATTTAGAGGAGAGGTATGACCTAAATCATAATTTACCATGAAATGTGAGTTCCGGAAGGTAAGGGAAGGTTGCACTTGAGAAAACATTGTACCTATTCAGATGGCAATGAATCAGTGAACTGAGGATGAAATAAAAGATGGAATGGAAGTAATGGCATTTGGGAAAAGATGAAGTCTTTAGGCCAATTCACACTGCACCAACAGATGCTGAACAATGGCAACCAACACTCTTCAGATCTTGAAGTTTCAGTGTGTCCCTCAGTCGACGTTCATCAGTTCACAAAATGTCTGAGAAGTGACGTCCAGTATTCTGGCGATTGTTTGGATCGGATTGTCGGTGTCAGTCGGTATAGTGTGAATTGGCCTTTTAATGTGTCTGAAAACAGCATGTGGTGCGCCGATTGTATGCTAATTATGAGCTTGCAGCTAGTAGCTTTTTGTCGAGACTAACTAAATCAGTACTTCAGAGTTGATCTCCGAAGGATGACATTGTTTATAAAATCCTACAAGTTTTTAAAAGAAAGATTAGGGCACAAAAACGGGACAGTTCATGTGACAACACTACCACCCAGTGGATAAAGCAGGTATTGCATGCCAATATTCAGCTCGTTTTTATCCTAATACTACATTTTTGTTCAGTTTTTGTCTAGAAAATGCTGGACGCATTTAAAAACACACAATTCACTTTGTAGCAAAAGAAACTAAAAATCTGTTGCAATTCAGACATTAAAGGGTTGCTTGTATCAATATTCCCCAGCACTTATTCTTTCTATTGAGTGGGTTTACTCATTCCAGATTGGTAATGGATCATGTTCTATGACCATTGTTGTTGATTTAAACTCAAAATAAGAGTCTGTTTGTTGTGAGCCATGGTTTTCAAGTGGAGCAGATTTTGTGAAACTGTGAAACAATCACATTTATGGAGATCAATGAATGTATCCACAGCAGATTACGCTTCACTTTTGTGCATATCTCTCCCTGTAATACCTGTTAATCCTCACTGCAATCGTCCTGAACCTTTTTACACGTCAGTCGGCACCTGCTCTGACTTCTGATTGGCCGTTTTTGCTCAAACACTATGTCTTTTGCCCCAGAGAGCAAAAGTAATGGTATATATTGGGAAATCGGGAGCTGTGTGGCCTATACGCCCCTGGTACTTTGTGTATGAATGCTGCATTTCTCTGTGTATTTTCAATGTATTCTTTCAGATCCGACTGTCCTTCGCAGCCAAAGACTGTGCTTTGAGAAAAAGAAAAAAGGCAGGGAGAGACACCGAAATGCGACATGACAAACGTGTATTAAAATGTGACATTGGTTCAGCAATCCTATTTGGCTGCATCACTTAATTTTGTTTTATTTTAATTTTAATTTTTTGTTTTCAACAATGGTGACAGATTAAGTTAAAGGAGAAAGGAGCAAAACTATATTCAGAATGGTTGTTCATTTGTACGTTAGGGGGTCTGACACTTTGCCCAGTAGTCAATGGTGATAGAAGAGGTTTTCTTTTAATTATTAAAAAATGAGGCAACATTTTTTTAACTGTTTTTTTTTTGTTTGTTTTTTTTGTTTTTTGTGAATGGTGTAAAGGCCACAATGATGTACTGCATGATTTAAGACCAGGTCAGAGAGAGGGAATTACCACTCTCAGTATTAAACATACAAAAGAAAGAAAAAAAAATTGAACAATGAATAAAAAAAAAGCTAAAAAAAATAAATAAATACTGAAATAAATGAAGTTTCATCGACAAAAAACATGCCAAGAAGTTGGTAATTAGTCTCAATGGGAATGGTGTATAAACAGCCTTCTGTGACCTGTATTATAGTTAATAAATCAATCTTGTAAAATGTGTCTCTTGTCTTTTTTTTTTATGTATAAAATGTCAATTACAGATTTAAATGAGTTTTTTTGATCACGTGAATGAAAAAAAAAGATTGATCTATAAACTAATTTGGTGTGCATAATTAGTTTTTTTTCCTATTGTACAATATAGATTTTTAAGAAGTTAGTAAGATGGGTCTATGCAAGTATGCACTGAAAATAACCTATCTATTATGGTGACAACAAAAATTTAAAGCAGTGCTTTTGTTTCAAAACATTGGTGATAAAATTGTTAGTATGATTCTTGATCGTAATCATGTTATAAGGATTTTTGAATGATTGATACTGAAGGATTTACGATGCTGAAAATTCTGCAGTCACCACAGAAATAAACCTTTTACAGTATAATAAAATAATTAAAACTTCAATTTAAAATGGAAATAGTTCTGGATTTATATAATAAAGTCAGCCCTAATCAAAGGACTTCATTCAAAATTATCTTAAAGTTTTTAAAGCCTACTCTAAAGAAATTATAATATTTCATGATTAATATAACCATTTTATAGTTATAATAATATATTATAAATAAAATGCTTAAATAGTGTGTTACAACCCCGTGTCACACAGTTCACATGGTTTATCATTGAAAAGATTGAATCTTACCAAAGTTCCTGACTAAATGTAGCATTGTTTTTCTTTTACAATAAAAAAACGTATTTGAGATCAAATTTTAGAAACCGGTTTTGAATAATTTGTTAAATCAATTTTGGCCATATTTCATCGCAGAGATTTTTAAACTAGTATGCTAGGTTTAGCCTATTGTTGAATAGAATTGAATAAAAAAAACAAACCGCTTAAACCAGCCTAGGCTGGTTTTAGCTGGTCGGCCAGCCTGGTTTTAGAGGGGGTTTGGCCATTCCAGGCTGGGAGATGACCAGCTAAAACCAGCCTAGCCAGGCTGGGAGCCCAGCCCAAACCAGCTATTTCCAGCTTACAGCAGGCTGCTCAAGCTGGTCATTTTCCAGCCTGACCAGTTAAGACCAAGCTGGAAATGACCAAAACCTCTCTAAAACTAGCCAACCAGCTTAGGCTGGTTTAAGCAGTTACACCCTAATCGTTTATCAAGAAAATAATGTCTTACAAGAAAAAAAATTATATGCTGTATCATGGTTTATCTAGCTTCTAAATAGGGTCTGAGTAAAACTATGACCGTCTAAAAAAGCTTTTAACAAGTAGGCTACCTTCCTCAAATACCAATTCCAGGTCTTGACAAAATGGCTTCCACGTGTATTGCGAAATACACCATTAAAACACAAATGGATTGTCTTTCGATCTTTTTAGTGACCTTAATTAGAGGTGATGCTTATGATAGGGTTATTAAGTTTAAGTTTTTTGTAGTTTTGTTGCGCGCGCTGAAGTTTCTCATGCAACGCCACAAACCGACCACTAGATGTCCCGCTTGTTGAACTTTCAGTCTTGAACGTGTTTGACATTATTATTCTCTTCATACGATTCATTCGCACCGCTCTGACTCACACCTGTAACCGCCGATGAATGACAACACGACGAATGTGACGAAGTATTGTCATTAGAGACATGTTTTAGTGTTCCAGCTCATTGAGTTTTTTTTGAAAGGATAAATGCAAACGAGCGTGCTAATTAATACTAAACAATCTAAGAACCTCGTGTGAGGACCTCGGTTTATGTGCTTATTTACAAAAAGTCGTCGTCGTTTGTTGAATCTTTTGTCTCGGTATATCAGAAGTCTCGCCTCAACTTTCGGCAAAGTTTTGGAGCCTGAAGTAAATCTGAATGTCCGGTTGGTCTGATAAACAGGCGAGGCACGTACCGCTGCTCATCCGTGTCTTTCCGAGGCTTGAATTCAGATGCGTCCGTCCGACTCCAAACGATTCATACCGCCACAGGTGGAGCAGCTCTTATCAATATCAATACATCCCAAATCCAGCTCTATCCAGCACAGCTACACAACACATCTGAAGGGGAAACTGTAAGGCTCTGAGTCAAAAATACCATTACAAAAATGCAGTTGATTAATTTTAATACTCAATCAGAATATGGGTGATTCTATAACTGCAGGTAGCCTACATTTGTTGACCAAACGCATCTTTTTTTTCAGCTTTTCCAAACAATGGTTAGATTGTAGCACATTTTAGCACTAAATAGATTTTAGCACTATTTCCAATTTAAAAAGTAAGTTTAAATTGTTTTATTATATTGTAAAATGTCAATAATTTCTGGGCTGACAGAAATTTCAGCATCGTAAATCCAGTCTTCAGTATCGATTGTAAATTTTCAGTTATTTATAAAGTGTGATACCTATTTGTATAGAACACATGCCATAACAATATAATATCTTTTGTAAAAAGTGTCTCAAGTTGCAAAAAATCGAAACAAATTTTGATGTCAGAATTAGTCTTTGTATTTATTTCATGTATCATTGTCACTTTTTTTGCTTTTCTTTAGGCAATATTATTTGTTTTACTTATAAAAGTGCTTAATAGTAATCTTTCTAATTCTCCAACATTCAAATAAAAATAACTTAAACAGAAATGTGTCAGTAAATCTTGCGTCAATTCTGTTACCATACCATACATGCCTTTAAATTGGTGTAATTATTGGTCATTTGTAAAATATATAATAGCTAAATATTTCATTTAAATTTAGTTTGACTTGATCTATACTAAAAACAACGAACAATTATTATATTTATTAATTTATAATTATTAATTAATAATGAAAAAAATACAAACTAAACGCAAAAAAATATGAAACTAAAATAATACAATAAACTACATTTAACTTTTGAACTAAATTATATTAATAATCATTATATATTATATTAGTTTTTTGTTAATGATGAAAATAATTATGAAACACAAAGCAACGATTACACACCATACGTAGTATATTTGTCAAATAGAAATTAACCATATGTATTAAAATAAATGATATAAAGCCACTAAGAGAAGTATTTAGTGGAATAAAATGTGTGATAACTAAGCCCTGTCTTTTTTTTCCCAGAACAGGATATGCCCGATTCCTTCGCCGCATGTTTGTCCTTAGACTAGACATCGATTGTCCGGGTCACTGTGGGTGTTTCGATTCTGATACCTCGATTGATGGCAGTGCTGGGAGTAAGGATGCTGTTATTGATCATCTGATGGTCAAACTGATGAATGCTGCTGCCACTATCAGCTGAAAACACTCAAATACACCCAACACCTGGAGTACTTTCACTCTTTTCCCTAACCAACATATATACAGCTGAGGGAAAATGAACAGATCGCTTGTATATCATCCGTTTCTTTGGATTTATGATTTTCTTAAATGAGTCGTTTTTTTATAAACTACTCTGATGACAATTGTTCCCAATTAAAACTGTTAACTGTTGTCATGTAAAGCATTTTGGCATACATTTTGCAAAAAGCTGCCATGTTTTCAGATGTTTATATATATTTTTAGTCAAAGTGTTTGTGGATTGATTTTTGATATCAGTATTTGGTAGAATAACAACAAACGTAAAGATTTTACTATTCTGATCAATTGTCATTTAAAAAAAAAAAATATATATATATATATATATTCATTCATTCATTTTCCTTCGGCTTAGTCTCTTTATCCATCAGGGGTCGCCACAGCGGAATGAACCGCCAACTTATCCAGCATATGTTTTACACAGCGGATGCTGTTTCAGCTGCAACCCAGTACTGGGAAACACCCATACACTACACCCAATTTAGTTTATTAAATTCACCTGTACCGCATGGCTTTGGACTGTGGGGGAAACCGGAGCACCCGGAGGAAACCCACGCGAATACGGGGAGAACATTCAAACTCCACACAGAAATTCCCAACTGACCCAGCCGAGGCCCGAACCAGCGACCCTCTTGCTGTGAGGCGACAGCACTACCCACTACGCCACCGCACCGCCCCATATATATATATATATATAAAATCCCAAAATATGTTTGCACAACGAGGATGCATTCATTAGGGTGCTGATACAGTTTTACAGACCTGAGAATGATGTACACCAACTAGAGATGTACACTTAGTTTTCTGAAAAGGTCTGAGAGCAATTAAATAATTAATTCCTGAATGAATCAACCATTTGAATAAATCTAATAAATAATAAATGACTCAATGATTTGCACAGTAAGACATATATTGTCACCTGTTGGGAGTTTAATTTTTAATTTATGCCATTATTTCATTCATTCATTCATTTTCTTTTCGGCTTAGTCCCTTTATTAATCTGGGGTCGCCACAGCGGAATGAACCGCCAACTTATCCAGCACATGTTTTATGCAGCAGATGCCCTTCCAGCTGCAACCCATCACTGGGAAACATCCATACACACTTATTCACAAACATACACTACGGACAATTTAGCTTACCCAATTCACCTATACCGCATGTCTTTGGACTGTGGGGGAAACCGGAGCACCCGGAGGAAACCCACGCGAGCACGGGGAGAACATGCAAACTCCACACAGAAACGCCAACTGACCCAGCCGAGGCTTGAACCAGCGACCTTCTTGCTGTGAGGCGATCATGCTACCCACTGCGTCACCGTGCAGCCCCATTATTTCATATAGAAAAAAAAAATGAAAAGAACATTAAAGGCATAGATCATGAAAAATAAAAATGGTCACTGTTACCCTCATGTTGTTTTTGTGATATTTATTTCATACTCTTCTCATTTAACACATTCATTCATTTATTTTCCTTCGGCTTAGTCCCTTATTTATCAGGGGTCACCACAGCTGAATGAACCGCTAACTATTCCAGCATATGTTTTAGGTGACTCAATTTAGCAGTGTTACCTTTTCGTAAAACAGAATTCTGGTCAGAAAATTCCCTGTAATATCAGAGTGTAATCACAAATATGGTTAATTTGTTGTAAGGAGTTTAGCTTTTTTATTTGTAAATTAAATTAAATTTCACATTTTTACATCAATTTAACATAGAGAATACCCATTTCTTTCTTCTTTTAAACAACAAAACAAATGATGGACACCTGTAACCATTGACTTCCATTGTATTTGTTTGTCCTGTTATGGAAGTCAGTGCTTACATGTTCTCAGCTTTCTTTCAAATATCTCCTTCAGAATCAACAGAACTCATAAAGGTTTGTAACCACTTGAGTAAAAAGCGAGTTATCATACTGTTTTTGCGTACTATAATGTGGAAATCTGCAAATTTGGAATCAAGAATAAAGCTGTTGTACTTTGATTTGTCAAATGCTAGAACTGAACCTGTAGTTACTTTACTGGAGACCTGATTTAACTTGACGAGAATTGATTTCACTCACTGATCCATTAAAACTGTTTGGTTTAAAGTCTTTGCAACAAAGGCTCATTAAAGTACTGTAACATTAATACTTTTAACAAAGGTTACTGCATCATCTTCAAGTGTTTCTTTGTAGTTATTAAAGGGACAGTTCACCCCAAAATGAACATTTCCTCCTCATTTACTCACACTCAAGTGGTTTTAAACTTTTAATGAGTTTCTTTCTTCTGTTGAACACAAAAACAAGGTATTCTGAAGAATGTAGATAAAAAAGCAGCCGCTGACATCAATCCCAGCAGGCATTTTTTGTTTTTAAAAGATGTCTAATAGACGTCTAAACATAGTCGTCTTGGCTAAAACAAGGCTGAATTTGGGCCGTCAGTGAAAATCTAATAGACGTCTATGAATAGGCCAAAACTAGACTAGTCATCAAATAAACAGAAATTAATGACTACACATATAAAGTCTGTCTAATCTGTCTATTTGACGACTAGTCTAGTTTTGTGCTATTAGATTTTCACTGACAGCCCAAGTTTAACCTTGTTTTAGCCAAGCTGTCTACGTTTAGATGTCTATTAGACGTCTATTAAACACAAAATTGTTTGGTGGGTAGGAACAAAAACTACTATGGAAGTCAGTGGTTGTTTTGTCCAACCTTCTTCAGTAGTGTTCAACAGAAAAAAAGCACACAAACAGGTTTGGAACAAGTTGAGGATGAGTAAATGATGACAGAATTTTCATTTTGGGGTGAACTGTCTCTAATTACAAACTGAACACAAGACTCAGATATTATTTTGCCTACTTTGGTCACTGTTTTGCTACAAAATAATGTTTCCAGAGTACAAATTCTCTTGTGTTTGTGTGTGTGTGTGTGTGTGTGTGTGTGTGTGTGTGTGTGTGTGTGTGTGTGTGTGTGTGTGAGCGTGTGTGTGTTTATGTAAGAGTTGACACATTTCAGCCTTGAAAAGAGACAGAACATTCACGTCTCTGGTGTATGGTAAACACAAATACATATATGGTAAATTGAAAAAGAAGGTGTTATGATAATCTGTTCATTTATTTGTCATGTTACATTACTGTTCAAAAGTTTGAGGGTTGTATAAGATTAAAAAAAAAGAAAATATTTATGCTCATCAAAGCTGCATTTATGTATTACAGTAAAACATGAATATTGTGAAATGTATTTAAAAATGTTATTTATTCCTGTAATTTATTGCTCCATGAGGTCTTCAGTGTCACATGATCCTAATTAAAACTTTTATTATTAAAGGTGCAGTGTGTAAGTTTGACACCCAGTGGTTGAACTAGGTATTGCATTCCTGGATCAAAACAAACGCAAGCGCAGGTTGCCAGATTGAGGAACAGGAGCGAGTCTGACTATCGAGCCTAAAAGCTGATTTAAATCGTGTTCCAAATAAAACCAACGACATGCGATAGAAGGAATATTTCCCATATTAAAACGAGTTTTTGTTCTAACCAACTCCTCGAATTGATATATTAGAAACGGCTTCTATTTCTTGCAGCTGAACAACAGAAAACTGACAGTGATCACCTCAGGTACACATCATGTGCTTTATTCAGTGTTAAATGCTAACAATATGAGTTTGAATGCCATTTTACTTGACATTTATTGCCATACTACTGAAAGCAGCAGCAGATAGTTCACCTCAGATCTTGAAAACGAAATAAACCGTTTAAAATTGAACTTTAGAACTGTGAAATAATGCAAACCAACACATATCAGTGATTCAGCATCTACATTTAATAATGTTAAAGAGGTTTAATATGTATTAATTAGATTATAAACCTTACCATTTCATGAGTAAGTGCATATTCTGTGCTTCTGAATGGCTTTATTTAAATTTCTGTTGTGTTTCAGGTGCAAACAGCCAAATTGCTTATCATTGCAAATCTCGTCACGTAGCGTGTTGTTAGGACACAGGGTTACAATGTAACCTGCTCACCTAATGTTTACATGAGTAATATTTATATTATTTGCTAATTAATAACCTAATGTGGAACTCTGCATCTGCGCCTCATTTGGGAGTGTGCTACTGTCCTCCGGAGGTTGCATTTTGGTCATGGACGCATGCTTTGAGAGCCTTCCTGACTGAATGAATGAATGAAATATGGTTTTCCACCAAGGCAACCCAGGGTGCTGAAATATAATTGGCTAAACTGGCAGTGGGCGGGTTAAAAGAACCAAAACAAAGACAGACATTTTCAAAGTAGAATATCTGACTGACATTGTTTTTCAGATAAACAAGAATGTTCACTTGGCATGTTTCTTAAATGCCTGCAAACATATTATGGTATTTTTATGCTTTAGAAGAGTCAACAACTTACATCACGTTTAACACACACAAACACACACACACACACACACACACACACACACACACACACACACACACACACACACACACACACACACACACACACAC
>CAIGQV010019070.1:26970489-26994903 GCA_903798115.1 Danio jaintianensis | reverse complement strand
CACACACACACACACACACACACACACACACACACACACACACACACGCGCGCGCACGAGAATGTTGTATAATTTAGGTTTAGTTAGGACTTTACCTAATTATGCAAACAGGAACAAAAAAATCAAGAAATAGTATTTAATTGCATATATTTGAGTAGTATCTATTTTGCTTTGATTTTATTATATGCATTTTTTTCACTAGAGTGAATTGACTTTAACGGAATAATAAATAGATAACTTTACTGTTATTGTCAGAATGAAAGCAGTTTTGCTATACTCAGTCATTTTACGGAAATGATTACACACTGAAAAAAATTCTTCAAAGATGATTCCTTGGATTTACTACTTTTTTTTTAAGTTAAGTGGTTGTAAACAATTTATTTGGACTGAATTTAAACAAACAAATTAAGCTGAACATTACTATGTTTAATTTCTTTGTTTAAATTCAACCCAAGTAAATTGTTCGCAACAATTTTGCAAAAATATTTTTTTCAGTGTACTTATTCCAAACATTTGAACAGCGGCTACTGTAGATTCTAATAGCATTTTTGTTGTTGATCTTCTTCTTTTATTTTATGATACATTTTTTGCTAAATGAAACCCCCTTTTCGGTCAGATTTTCAGGTCAGTGCTTTTTGCCTCCGAAGGCCAGCAGATGCAGATCAGTCAGTCAATTCACGCTTGAACTGATTGCGTTTTCTGATGTGGAAAAGAAATGCAATTATTATTAAGTTTATTAGTAACATGGTTGTTTTTTCCCCCTTCTCATGCACTCTTTTTTTCCCTGCTATGATTAATTATGCTGTTTAATTCTGAGATTCACCATAGCTCTCCTGTAATTTCCCCATGGTCTTCTTGTGCGCGGGTGTTTTTTTCACTCTCATTTTGTAATGAGTCGTGAATTCAAGCGTCGACTTGGGTTTCACCCCGGGGATTGCGAAGTGAAGATGATTGCATTGACCATTCAGAATCAATATGGATGCTTGGCATGATTCTATAGTGAGTTAGAGCACATCCAGTCTTCTCAGAGGCTGCTTTTCTCCCCCCTCAAGTTCAAACTTTGAGCAGCTCTGTCTTCCATAGAATATTGAATAAGGTTAGCATGGCATGGTGAGCACGCGCGCATTGAAGCGGCCCCTGCGAATCTTCCTGCCTGGCTTTCAGAAGCCCTTCATGCACACTTGACAGTTCCAGGTTAGCTCCTCGACTCTCCACTTGCGCTCCCAACGTCCCCCTGGAGGATAACGCCAAGATCCAGGCCTTTGAGCCCAAAACCCAGCCTTAATCCCTACCATCGATTGCCCTGAGAATTTCCTCCAGAGCACAGCGGGCATCCCAGTGCTCCTGCCCCGCTCGGTCCAGCTTCACTTCCTGCCACAGTCAAGATCATTTCCTCTTCTTTAACAGGTGGAGGAAACGGAATTAATGGTGCGATCATTTCCTCTTCTTTAACAGGTGGAGGAGGAAACGGAATTAATGCTGCGATAATTGCAGATACAGAAAATCAGTATGTCGCGGGTCGTCTTCAGCTGACAAGAGTCCACCAGTTTGGGCTTTTACGCATTTGGGGGGCTGAAAAAGCAAACTTTTAAAAACGTTTTTGAAACGTTGATTCTGTGATTTTGTGAAAACAGCAATGTCATGTGCATGTGTACAGTCAGTGTTGGGTGTAATTAGTTACAGAATAACTAGTTACTGTAATTAAACTACTTTTTTCATTCATTCATTCTTTCATTCATTCATTTTCTTTTCGGCTTAGTACCTTTATTAATCAGGGGTCGCCACGGCGGAATGAACCGCCAACTTATTCAGCATATGTTTTACGCAGTGGATGCCCTTCCAGCCGCAACCCAACACTGGGAAACATCCATACACTCTTGCATTCACACACATACACTACGGCCTATTTAGCTTATTTAATTTACCTTTGCCGCATGTCTTTGGACTGTGGGGGAAACCGGAGCACCCGGAGGAAACCCACGCAAACATAGGGAGAACATGCAAACTCCACACAGAAATGCCAACTGAACCAGCAAACTTCTTGCTGTGAGGCGATCATGTTACCCACTGCGGCACCGTGATGCCCCTAAACTACTTTCTTGCTGAAAAAAGTAATTTAGGTAATTTAATTAATTAATTCATTCATTCATTTTCCTTCGACTTAGTCCCTTTATCAACATAGGCTCATTCTGAAAACGTAGCTCTATATACATTTCTTGAGATCGTGAATTATGTAGCCAGAAGTATGTGTGGCTGCATTTTGTTTTCAAAACAAATGCTACGGGGCGGTATGACGCCGTTCCTTTTTGCGTTTACCGATTACCTCCGTATGGACGGCTTTTCCGCTGTTACCAGTTTGTCTAGTAGCTCGCCATGTACGTCGGCGGACTTAAAACGCAGAGAGGAGTTGACCACGACGACGGGGTTCAAGTCCGGTGAAGAACGGTTACAGAAAGCAGGTAAGACAAAAACAGAATCCAAAAAATAAAATAAACAAGTAAATAACAGGGTGAGAATGTGGTAAAACCTGAAAACGTGGTAAAAATCAGGCGAGGGCTTTTCTTTTTCTGGATTGCTTTTTAAAATTGTCGGTTGGATTTAGGGAAGTGGGTGGGCGGGTCATTCTCTGCTTTTGAAAATACTATTGGTTGGGTTTGGGGAAGGAGGAGGGTGGGTCAGTTGATCTGTCAGTCAGTCAGTCATTCAGTCAGCCAAACAGTCAGTTGACATCGGCCTCTGGTGGATTTACGTTAGAACAGCAGGCGCGAATGGCACTCGCGAGAGTGAGTTGAGTTGAGTAGGGAATTAATGTCAATATTGTATGTTTGAAATATTGTCATTATTACTTTGAAACATCTTTTTTTTTATATATACGTATGTTTAACATTTCTTAAGTAATTTTTTAAAAATAAAGCTAAAAGGCCATCAAAAAAAAAAAAAAGTTTAATTTGTATTCTGCATTCTTTAAGATTTATAAAAATTTTAAGTATTGAGTCAAGTAATTAGATGACTTATTGAGTAATTAAGTTACTTTTCAGACAAAGTATTTTAAATATAATTTTAATTTGTAATTGGTATTAAATTACTTTTTTGAAGTAACTTACCCAACAGCCTATAGTTATGAGCGAGGATTTGACAACTGAAACAACAATGGTGTGCCACAGGACTGTTTGCGTGTAGACCCATTTTGTCTTTTTAAAAAAGTATGCAAATCAGTCTGTCAATTTATGACAATGTTGAATAAATAATTTTTAAAAGAATAGATTATAATACACATATTGGAAAAATGTATACATCACTGTCAAACGTTTCAAAACATTCTTCATCTCCTGAAAGATTTGCACACATCTCTGTTTCCACAGCACCAAGTCCCTAGGAACTACTAATCAGTGTTGGTGATAATAAGGGGAGTTATGTAGTCAGATTACTTTTAAAGTAACTAGTAAAGTAATGCATGGCTTTTTAATTTCCAAGGAATTATTATTGAGTTTTTTCAAGTAATATCATTTACTTTGATTCCCTATTTATTAACTGGCATTCATTCTCTTGTCCCTGTGTTTGGAGAAATCAGGAGTAAGTGCAGATGTGTTGTGTACAATGAGGAAACATAATACTTACTGTAATGTACAGTATTTACTGATCTCATTTGCACAAAAGTAGATTCAGAATCCCTTAAAATGGATAAAAGTGCAAACTCAGAATATTCATTGCTGAAGAGCTGAAACTTTCTTGACATGCATCCTGTTGTTCAGGCAGTCCCAAAATTGTATTTACTTCCCTTTTAACTTTTAGTGTAAAATGTCCGGTAGAACTTTAAAATAATGGTCCATTAAATAATGTATTTACTAACATGAACAAACACTTAGTAATACATTTATTATGGTATTTATTAATCTTTGTTAACCTTAGTTAATGGTGTCACGGTGGCGCAGTAGATAGCACGATCGCCTCACAGCAAGAAAGTCGCTGGTTTGAGCCTCGGCTGGGTCAGTTGGCATTTCTGTGTGGAGTTTGCATGTTCTCCCCGTGTTGGCGTGGGTTTCCTCTGGCTACTCCGGTTACCCCCACAGTCCAAAGACATGTGCTATAGGTGAATTGGGTAAGCTAAATTGTCCGTAGTGTATGTGTGTGAATGAGAGTTTATGGATGTTTCCCAGTGATGGGTTGCAGCTGGAAGGGCATCCGCTGTGTAAAACATAAGCTGGATAAGTTGGCAGTTCATTCCGCTGTGGCAACCCCAGAGTAATAAAAGGACTAATCCGTAAAGAAAATGAATGAATGAACCTTAGTTAATGTTATTTAAGTTAAATGTTAATAAAGTTCATGTTAACTCACTGCATTAACATGTTAACAAGCACAACTTTGGGTTTTAATAATGCATTGGTAAATGTTAAACTGTGATTAATAAATGCTTTACAAGATTATACTTAATGTTAGTAAATACATTGACTAACATTAATTAATCGACCATTATTCTAAAGTGCTAAAGTTTTTATTATTATTATTATTATTATTGCAAACAAGCAAGATGAAACCAGTTCAGACAAAAAAAAAAGTAATGCAAAAGTAAAGTAACACATTTAGTTATTTAAATAAGTTGTTTTTTTTAAAGTAACTTCCCCAAAACTGCTCCTATAGCCATCTTAAATAACTGGGAGAGTAAGAGTGATTCTCAGCTTTAAGAAATCTGATAACTTGCTTTTATACTTAAGTTTAAAAATAGGAATAAATTTCATGAATTCTTCTCAGCACTTTGAGAAGCTTGATGAAGATGAGCCATGACTGATTATAGTAGAAATTGAAGTGTAATTCTCATTGAAAGCAACACTGACACTTTAAAAAAAAATGTTTGCTGTTTGTTCAAACTACTTATTTAAAATGAGCTGAAACAACACAATTCTTGAGTTTTTTAAGGACAACTTAATTGTTTTATGTTCAATCCACTGACATTTGTAAAAACGAATAACTTAATTTCTTCACGTTGTCCCAACACAAATCGATTGTGTGGAACCCAATATTTTTTTTTTTATAGTGAATACTGGGGCGTCACGGTGGCGCAGTGGGTAGCACATTCGCCTCACAGCAAGAAGGTCGCTGGTTCGAGCCTCGGCTGGGTCAGTTGGCGTTTCTGTGTGGAGTTTGCATGTTCTCCCCGTGTTCGCGTGGGTTTCCTCCGGGTGCTCCGGTTTCCCCCACAAGTCCAAAAACATGTGGTATAGGTGAATTGGGTAGGATAAATTGTCCGTAGTGTATGTGTGTGAATGAGTGTGTGTATGGATGTTTCCCAGTGATGGGTTGCAGCTGGAAGGGCATCCGCTGCGTAAAACATATGCTGGATAAGTTGGCGGTTCATTCCGCTGTGGCGACCCCAGATTAATAAAGGGACTAAGCCGAAAAGAAAATGAATGAATGAATGAATACTGTAAAGCTAACTTTAAAGGGCACCTAGTTTACCCCTTTTTCCAGATTTAATATAAGTCTTTTGTGTCTCCAGAATGTGTCTGTAAAGTTTCGGCTCAAAACACCCATCAGATTATTTATTATACCTTTCAGAAGTTTGTAATTTTTAGCACTTAGCATCTTGTAGCTGTTTTGGTGGAGTGTGCCTTTAATGCTAGTCCTCCCTGCCCACCGTTCCCACATGCCTGTCAGTGTGCCTCAATCTCCGCCCTCGGCTGCCTCAGATAACAAACAGACATGAAGAAAGCAGATCTCACGTAACGTTTGTGAGAAATATTACAGTAAGAACTTTCCCAATGATTATTTGATGTATTTGTTGTGGAGTTGCAATGATGAGTCACACACAATGTCGTTACAAAGTTCACGCACACACACAGACAGCGCGCGTTTAACTTTGCACTGTTTTTCAAATGTGACAGGATACACATTAATATCCACTGCTTTATGGATATCCGTTATGTTAATGTACAAAATAAACCTGATTTAATGTCCACAACCGGGATTGAAGCATCTTCTTTTATAATTGTACTGACACGCGGCTGTGGTGATAAAGTAAAGCTGAAGTAAATCGCTGTAGTTCATTACAAACATGCACTGTTTTAAAAACGTGTTAAACTTGTAAAACTCACTCTTGATCACATTTGATAATGATTGATGATCCTAGCGAACTGAACAGATCTTTTATTCCCGGTTGCTTTGCGCACGTTCTGTCTTGTTGATATGATTATACGCGTTACTACAGAGACATGTTATTACACAGCTGTCAATCCATTCGGTGGGCGGGGAAACCGCACTCCTACGTCAAGTTGCGGTCGGCCTCAAAATGGGAGGGATTTGGATGCTATTTTAACGTCAGGAAATTAAAAAAAGAGACTTATTGTCTTTATATCACCCCAATATGACTGTGGACACACTATACCTACACACAGTTCTGTCCAAACAGCTTAAAAAAGATGATTTTCATCATAGGTGCCCTTTAAAGCATTATATTCAATATAGTGTTATAGCCTATAAATAAGGAATAATGTACATCTTGCCATTTTTTTCTTGCATCAGCGACTGTTATAAGACTGAAAGGCTTTATTCTGCAAAAACAACTGGCTGGATATACATTATCCAACTTATTACACAGATACCTGCCACAAAACTAATCTAAGACACGAAACACTGATCTGAGCTCCTTCCATTTCCTTCAGCTTAATCCCTTATTTATCCCTTACTGAACTTACTATTCACTTACCGATCACACACACACACACCCCCTCGCCCTCCCCCCCCCCCCCCCCCCCCCCACTCCCTCCCCCCCCTTTACTTACTGATCGCCACCTTATGCGGCCTAAGCTTCAATAACTTTTCCCGGGTGAAAATGCTGTCCCAGTCCGCCCCTGTACACAGCGGATGCCCTTCCAGCTGCAACCCAGTACTGGGAAACACCTATACACTCTTACATTCTCACACACACACACACACACACACACACACACACACACACACACACACTCATACATTATTTTTTAGTTTCTCCAGTTCACCTATGCTGCATGTCTTTTGGACTGTGGGGGAAACCGGAGCTGTAATAATTGAACAACTATTTAATTAAGCGTAAAGCTAGCATAAAGAAAAACGGCTCGATGCAGCCCACTAACCAACTTGTTGTGATTCCGTCACAAGATGGTGCCAAACAGCCTGAAACCGACTGATAATTTATATAAATATATTTACATATTCATCTAAACGGTGCGATTGGATGGCGTCTCGATGTTTTTCTAACAGTGTACTCCTGAAAAGGTATTTACTGTATAAGAACAACACTTCACCGTGAGAATATCACACCCTCAATATCTAAACACCCTCAATACCGTTTCTCAGAAATTTCCAGTGTAGCCTATATACAGTACTAAACAGCCATATTCAGTTTCAGTTTTGGATGTTGTGGCCAGAAGTTGACTACAATATTTCTCTACTCTTGGCTATGGCCTGTGCGCCTAATTAAATGTGCTGTCTGCCGCAGACTCTCCAATAGCTGCCTTATTAATTTATGGTGGTGTTATGCAGGCGGCGTGGAGCTGCTAATGAAGGCTTGTATGCAGATGAGGGCTGAGGTCGTCTCTGGAGCAGCGCGGCTCGTCTGACCCCGCGACCTCCAGCATGGCTTCCTGACTGCTGCAGGTCAGTGGCAGCTGTCAATCACTCGCAGCACGCACACACATACACATACACACACATTGGGGTCATGCAACAAACACACACCTGCAGGTAAAAACGACTAGCACAAACTGAATGATTTAAATACCAAAAAGCAATAAAAAAAATAAAATAAAATATATATATATATATATCAATAATGCAGATTATGAAAATATTTAAGGTATTATGATTATTTTGTATGAATTCAATTATATGATTATATGTAATTAAATAATAATAATGATAATAATAATAATAATAATAATAATAATAATAATAATAATAATAATAATAATAATAACAACAACAACAATAATAATAATTATTATTATTTGATTATTTCATTCTATTAGATTATATATTTCACATAACAGGACCATTGTACCACCTTGACGTATTTTATTCCACCAATAAATAAATAAATAAATCATACTATTGACAAAGTAGGCATATGCCCTGGATATGGCTGACAGCATAAATCAAATTGCGTTTATATTATAATATAGAAACTAAGTAATAATTATATAAGCATTTTTTTGCATTGTGTCTGCCATACCACCTCAGGGTGTTTAATTTATTAATTTGATTATTTTTTAATAATGAATTGGTTATCTGACAGATATCCATTACTTGTGCATTTTTATTACATTATATGTAATGTATATTTTATATATAATATTGTGCATTATATATATGATGTACATTATTAATGCCGTTGTGCAATTTCTGCTTGGGGCGGTGCGGTGGGTATCGCTGTCGCCTCACAGCAAGAAGGTCGCTGGTTCGAGCCTCGGCTGGGTCAGTTGGCAATTCTGTGTGGAGTTTGCATGTTCTCCCCGTGCTGGCGTGGGTTACCTCTGGGTGCTCCGGTTTCCCCCACAGTCCAAAGACATGCGCTATAGGTGAATTTGGTAAGCTAAAATTGTCTGTAGTGTATGTGTGTGAATGGGAGTGTATGGGTGTTTACCAGTGATGGGTTGCGGCTGGAAGGGCGTCCGCTGCATAAAAACATATGCTGGATAAGTTGGCGGTTCATTCCGCTGTGGCGACCACAGATTAATAAAGGGACTAAGCTGAAAAGAAAATGAATGGATGAGTGAATTTCTGCTTGTTTATGAGCTGTTTATTAGGCAACCTTATTCCTAAACCTTTCACATGTGAAATGTTTAAATATTGTTATCTAAAACTAAAACCATTACAGGTATTTTTAATAAAAAATTAAAAATAGCATAATTAAAAACAATTGTAAAAGCATGTAACAAGTTTATTAGATATTAAAACTAAATTAAACAGTCCCATCTTTATTATTTTTGTTTAGTTTCTAGCTGCTGTGTACTCATATCCAGAAAAAATAAATACTACAAATAAACAAGTAAATAAATAAATAAAGGTGCACTACACTGTGTCCACTGAGGCCAGGCTGTGGAGCAAATCAATTTAGTTGCTAATGAGGAGGGAAATGGGTGAGGTTTAGGACAATTATAGCTACAGAAATTAAGGTTACACTTAATATGAAGCTGTCCTTGTTTTTAGAAACTAAATGTTTAAGTAGGTTGAAGTAATATTAATTAACCACATGTACTATATGGTTGGGGTTAGGATTAAGGTTAGTTGCATGTAATTATGCATAATTGATTGTGTAACAAGGACACCATATAAATACAAATAAACTGTTACAAAATTGATAATAAAAATTGATAATAAAATTGATAACAAAGATTTGAGTTGTAGCAAATGATTAATTAAATGTCTGGATAAACCGGAAGTTGCTGAGATTTTATTTCAGTATGTTGATGTATGTCCAACTTAAACTGATTGTTGAGTATTGGGCATGGCTTTGTTTTTGCACATCATTCACTTGTAGCAAACTAACAGTAAGAGTGCAACAAATAAAAGTTAACGTTTAAAGAATTCAGACAATCGTCTTCATATTAAAGAACACTGCAGATATTTAAACATGCCTAGTTTACATTTTATATATAGAAAAAAAGATTTTGTATATAATCATGTGCTTTACTGATGTGTTTGTGTGTAAAAAGTGCATCTAATGTTGTTTCTCTAAACAATCACAGGTCAAATTTTCCACCGCAGAATAAGTGCTTATGAATATGAAAACTATTAATGTTATTTCATTTTAGTTGTTTTTTTTGGTGACTGTGGTTAGTAGGGTGTCACGGTGGCTCAGTGGTTAGCACTGTCGCCTCACAGCAAGTCCCGTGTGGTTCGAGTCCCGCTGGACCAGTTGACCTGCTGGCATTTCTGTGTGGAGTTTGCATGTTCTCCCCGTGTTGGCGTGGTTTTTCCTCCAGGTGCTCCGGTTTCCCCCACAAGTCCAAAGACATGCGCTATAGGGGAATTGGGTAAACTATGAATGAATGAATGAAATGAATGACTGTGGTTAGTTTTGTTTCGTATTAGTTTTAAATTTATTGAGAATTTTTTTACTTTATTTCAGTTAACGAAAATGATTTTGACGGGTAGTTTTAGTTTTAGCCTTTGTTTTCGTTTACTAAAATAACCTTGAACTGGTGTCCTCCACGTTTCCCCATTGCACCACCTTTCAGACCAAAGATCTCATCATCAGTAAATAATGACCAGTCAAACTGTTTCGAGCACTCATTCGACAACATGTATATGTGGTGTGAAATTTCTGTCAGTGTATTTTCATGACTCTTACATATGGTAAATGTGCATTTTGTGTGTGTGTGTGTGTGTGTGTGTGTGTGTGTGTGTGTGTGTGTGTGTGTGTGTGTGCGTGTGTGTGTGCGTGTGTGTGTGTATTGGTATCTCTATTAGCAGTGGAGTAGTAGTTCACCCCTCATCTGCGGCTCATATCTATGCAAAGCCGGGGTCCTGCCAGTCAGTTGGCCCGGTGACACGGGGCTCCACCTCTCCAATTAGACCTGACAGGGCAGGATTAGGTGCTGGGCGGTGCACCGCGACCTGCCGGCGTGTCAATCACGCGCTCGGCATCCGCTCGGCTGTTTACTGTCAGATCCCATCTATGTCTGTCAGGCCGAGAGAGACGCCAGGGGAAGCGGGGAAAGAGAGCGAGATCTGATCAGAATTAACTACGCTTCCCCCTGCAGACTGTTCTTTTAATTCATGAAAGGGGGGAGGAGAAGGCTAAAATCCTCCGCTTGCCCGCCTTCTGTATGTTGAGAGCTGCGCCGCTTGTTCTGTCTGATTGTGCGCTCGCTTTCCTTTCATTCTGACAGGCAAACACTTGAACACACACACTTCTGGTGTGATGCAAGCTCTGCGGCCAAAATATTAATGATATATGTAGATTTTTTTTATTCATTTATTTTTTTGTTTGACAGAAGAATTAACAAAAAGGAATGCTTCTATTGTCTTTTTAGCTGTCCGTTTACCAACAAATAAACAAGTATATATATATATATATTTTTTTTTCTTTTTGAAATATTTTAAATAAGTGCTGTTTAATTAAAAATACTAATTTCTAATAACTCATTTATTTTGTCTTTGCCATAATCAAGTGCAATCTAAAGGCTTAACGAGGTTATTAGGTTAAAAGTTAGGGTAATCAGGTGACTCAATGGACAACAGCATGTTCTGTAGCCACTACAGAATCTTAGGGGGCTAATAATATTGACTTTTGCAGTTTTAAATGTTTTTGTAAAATATTTTATTTATTCCACTTATTCGCTCCATTTATTTATTAAGCTAAAAGAAATAAGACTTTCTCCAGAAGAAAATAGAATAGAAAAATACTGTGAAAGTGTTCCATGCTCCGTTAAACATCACTTGGAAAATATTAGAAAAATAGTTAACATTACAAAGTAGGGCTAATAATTTTGTATATGTGCTGTCTGGTACCATAAAATCAACAGCAGGTCCTCCAGTTGACAAGGTTGTAGCAACAAGTCTTGGGCCTTAACAAATGTGGCTCCTCCTAACAAATACATATTTATACTTTATCAGTGTATCATAATGCCAATTCCATGTCAAAACTCTAATGTTCAATTGGGTTCATGTCAGTTGAATTGGCCAAGCCATTAACAGAAATTCACCAGCACATTGTTCTATCTACTCTTTGACGACTTTAGGAGTGTGGCATAGCTATCACAGACAGGGAACACAGCGGTCATGAATGGGAGCACTTGGTTCGCAACAATAACCAGACACCTGACATCTGTCAGGGATTGTGCTGCTGGGATAACAGGGCTTGATGTGTCCCAAAAACATCACCCACAGCATTAAACTGGTGCCACAGGCTCATCCAACAGCCTCTATTAGTAATCATCAACAGGAATCTTGTTCATCAAACCACTTTTTTTCAGATCCAATGAACTTGAACTATTTTTGTGTGTTGTTAGCGATGGTGTGTGGTTAACTAAGTGTGGGAACTTGGCTGGCTTGTTGGCTATGCAGATCCAAACACACAAGTCTGTGATCAACTGTGTGCTATGACACATTGCCCTGGTCACCATTGTTGTAGCTGCTGGTGATTTGTTGCTCTGTGAACAATGCCATTCACATGCACTTGATCAGCTTTATTACTTAAACTGACACTACACTGAGTGATCACCAAAGTTACAATATACAGTAAGTAAGAAAGCACAACGCATATTATGATTATTGGATGGTGGACGCACCCATTTTTGTTCACGTTTCAATAGAAAACAGCATAGACTGAAAGATAAATCTTAAAATTCAAGCATCCATACATTTTTCATTTGATTATTTTTGATCATTTTGCATTAAAACATAAAACAGCAATGTTTAATCACAGCATTGATTAACAATTGTTGTATTGATTAACAACAATTTACTATCATTTCTAATCACTGACTTGTTCAACACTGTAATATAAAATAAAATCAAGGCAAAATAAAATGCTTAGCGTTTAGCCATGGGTTTTATTTGTATTCTTTTTGTGAACAGTGACATTATGTAAACAATTAGTAATTTAAATGTTTAAAATCAGCAAAATGTATTCACTTTTGATAGTTATCATTCGGTCTGGTGCTGGTACAAAAAATCTATGTTGGTGAAACCAACTAATAATATTAATATAATACTTATTTAAACATTTACACGTTTGTGTTTAGAAAGTGCTGTTTTGGCCAAGAAAAAAGAAATATATATTTTTGATTCATTCCTATCTTGTCTCAAAAAATGGCGTTTTTTTTTTGGGACAACTAATAAGTTACCTTAATTTCTTCATGTTGTTCCAACACAAATCGATTATGTGGAACCCAGAATTAGTTTTTTTTTTTACAGTGAAATGCTTGTAGTTGTAGCCAAACCTTGAAACATTTCCTATACCAAAAGCTCAATTTTCCCTACACCAATTCTCAAAAGTATCCAACAATATCATATTAGTTATCTTCCATAGTTAGTCTTTTGGGTTTGTTCAAGTGTGAACAGCAGTATAACAGCGATCTTTGCCTTAACGAGCGCTTCTAATAATGTCTCTACTACATAGCCTTTCAGTCAAATTCTCTGACTTCCATTCTCAGCATATATTTCTTAAGTCTTCCTCTCTCTGGGGGGGGGGGACGAGCATCTGCCCCAGAGATGTGGTCCCGTGCCCCTCTAATCCCAGTGCAAAGCCGGCAGACCCCCATCAGTGAGGATTAGAGGCTGATCAGTGAGAGGGCAAACCCAGGGGCAGAGACGCAGTCACCGCAGCCAAGCAGAGCCACTGGGGAGCAGTGACACGGTAACCTGAAACCAACATGAAGAGAAGACCTGCTGATACACACGCACACGCACACGCACACACACACACACACACACACACACACACACACACACACACACACACACACACACACACACACACACACACACACACACACACACACACACACAGCATTGGTGAGAGGCACAGTATGAACTGGTCATAGACCCTTTTCACATTTCCGGGTTTCTCAGTAGCGGAAGGCATCATAGTTGGGTAAATTTAGAGCGCGGTGAATGGAAGAGTACAACAAATAATTTTTTTACAATCCTATTTGCTGAAATAATAAATGAAAAACTCCACGATAGTGTTATCAAGACTTTCAGAAAAAGGAAAATAATAGTGTGAGACTAATGATGGCAGCCAGAAGAGACTAATGATGGCTAAGCCCGATAAACGCTGCATTAGAAACATCTCGCATAAGCGGTAATTCGTTTTTTGTAATTTGATGCAAAGATGATATGATACATACATAAATGCATATAAATGTTCATACGTTTAAAAAAAAAAAAATCAAAATATTAAATACTTTCAAGGATTTAAGATTATGATGAGCAATAAACACGTCAACAGTCTTGTGAAAAGGGTCCATTGACCAAAGTGAAAGGCCTGACATGTACTTTGTGCGAGTACAAGAATTGATAACATTATTTGAAAGTGCTCAAAAGTATAGTCCAGTAAAAGTGTGTAAGCAGATAAGCATCCACTCAAAAAAAATGCATTTTTGCTGCTTGTTGAATCTACTTATTTAAAATAAGCTAAAACAACACAATTCTGGAGATTTTTTGGGAAAACTTAATTTAAAAATAATAACGTTAGTTAAAAAAAAAACAACTACGTTTTATTTTCAATCCACTTAAATTTGTTACAATAACCTAACCCATTTGTGTTGGGACAACGTGAAGAAATTGTGTGGAACCTAGCATTTTTCTTACAGCGTATACACACTTTTAAATGTTCTCTGATGTGTATCATTGGTACTTTGAGGACATTCTGAGGCCCTGAACAAATACAAGCTTTTTGATGTTTTTTTTTTTTTTAGATGAGAGGTGCATTTTTTTGGGATAGTTTATTTATTTGCAGAGAGTGTTTTGCACACTGCTTATAGAAACTGATATATGGCAATATATATGCAAATCAAATATTTAACATACAAGTCCATGTTTGGATTTCACAGGTATAAAAATATATGTCATTTATGTACATACACTGTAAAAAAAGGATATGACAAAAAGTCATGACAACAAATGTTTTTATCTTACTTTAACTTTTATAAGTAATATTTTTACAGTGTATATGCAACATGTATTTCAAAATATTACATATAATAATAGTGTGATACTTATTTACAAATGTGACCACAAAACCTTAAGTTGCACAGGTATATTTGTAGGAATATCCAACAATACGATGTATTAGTTAAAATGATCTATTTTTATTTTGTGCCAAAACACCATTCGAAAATGTGTATCTGTCCTACAGTTAATATATAAAGGCTTAATTATTGGTTAGTAATATACATTATTAAGAACCTAATTTGAACAATTTTCAAGTTGATTTTCTCAATATTTTGATCTTTTTGAAACCCTTATTCCAGATTTTCAAATAGTTGCCTTTGGAAATGTTATGTAATCATCTTGCATATCATGTGTAAATCTAATTTTTATTGACTGGCTTTGTAGTCACATATATAAATTTCCAACCATTATAATCACTAATATATGTTCAAATATGTTAACTATATATGTTCATAAATGACCATATATCAGATTTCTGTTCCTTATGACCTTCATGATTTTAACTGCCTGCTGTGCCTTGCTTTTTATTTTTACATCTATGAATAATTATAGAAAGCAAAATCTGAAATATTATGAGATATTACTTAACTGCAGTTTACTACTGAAGCGGCTGCCATTTCAAATAGTAAAAGTTCACAAACAATTTACAAGTTGTAATTGCGAGTTCTACAATGTATGTGAACGTTTTTACTAGTTGAAATCTCAGTAAATCAGGAAATTGAAGTCATCAAAGTCTTTACCTCCCTGTTTTGATGTATATTTGAGTGAAGTATATTCTTAAAAGAGGATTCTCAAAAAACAAAAATATTGTCTGTGAGGAACTGTTTGGGTGGTTGTGGTTTGCTATTGGTGGATCTCACAAGTAAAAATCAACACATTAACGAGAAGGGGTTTTAATAAAGTAAAGAACAAAAACAAAACACAGATATGTCATTAGTAACAAATACAGTGATATTCTATAAGAAAAAGAAAGTGTCTATTCTGATTTTATGGTGGCTTTTTGGTGGTGGCTTTTCTTACTGAAACTGATCAAATGTATTCCACTCATGTGCAGTCCAGTAGATATACAGTTGAAGTCACAATTATTAGCCCTCCTGTGATTTTTTTTGAACAGAGCAAGGAATTTTTCACAGTATTTCCTAAAATATTTTTTGTTCTGGAGAAAGTCTTATTTGTTTTATTTCGGCTAGAATAAAATCAGTTCTTTATTTTATTAAAACCATTTTAAGGTCAATATTATTAGCCCCCTTAAGCTATTTTTTTCGATTGTCTACAGAACAAACCACTGTTATAAAATGATTTGCCTAATTACTTTAACCTAATGAACCTAGATAAGCCTTTAGATGTCACTTTAAGCTGAATACTACTAGTATCTCGAAAAATATCTAGTAAAATATTATGTAGTGTCATCATGGCAAAAAAAGAAATAAAATAAATCTAAAAGAAATAAAAATAAAATAAATCAGTTATTAGAAATGAGTTATTAAAACTATTATGTTTAGAAATGTGTAGAAAAAAAAATCTTCTTTCCGTTAAACAGAAATTGGGGAAAAAATATTCAGGGGGCTAATAATTCTGACTTCAACTGTAGATATTTTGTTCCACATCTGATTTGTGTTTTTCAGTCTTGGCATGTTACCCGGGTCGCGTCCTGAGCTCGATGAGTGAGTCAGAGATCACGCGGCAGGTTTCATCCCTCAGGATTCATATGTTCTGTGTGCTCGCATCTCCTGTTTGTTCACCATTTGTTTGTCGGCCCCTTCCCTGTCTAGCAATGTGTTTTGCATGTAATTGTTGGCTCCCAGCATGGCATATTTTCTCAGGCTTTCATTCAACAAAACAACAGTGGGTTGTTCCTTGGTGTCTTTGCCAGATATGTGATATTGTGGACTCAAAGCCCAACTGTTGAGATCATGCATTTCAGCATTCACACTAAAAATAGCGCAAGTGTATTTTTTTTCCAGATGATAAAGTAGTCAAACATTCGGAAGCAATGTAAGGCAATTAAACGACGGCACTTAAAAACAAAAAAAAACTTCTGGCTCAGCCAATGACATGGATGCGACTGTGCTTTTTAATTAAACAATAGAGAAGAAAGAAAAAGAAACACATATCAGAAACAACCATTTTAACCAAGCAACTAGGGGTAAATTTCCATATACTTAAAAAATTTAATTCAATTAAAATAAATTCAGTTACATTTGAAATTATATAAAAAATTATTAAACAATGAATGATGTGGTAGCATTTTAGTTTTTATGAATTTTTAATATCAGGGAATTATATATATTTTTAAACTGAAGTACATTTGTTAAAAAAAGCAACCTCCATATCTATTAAATAATACACTGACAATAAATAAAACCTTATTAAACAAAAAGCGGCCAATTGACAAAACAACTTTCAGAATCAAAGCTTCTCACGAGTAACCTTTTCCCACAAACTAGGATAATATAAAAGTATGAATGTATGTGTCTGACGCATTTGTGCGTGCTACACTGTGAAAAAACAGATAGTTGACTTTAAAAAAGCGGGTGAACTCATTGCCTTACAATTTGTAGGTAAATTAATTATGGGCATGATTATTAAAATGAACTTGTCAACTTATCGCTTTTAAAGAAATGGTTTACTCACTTTTTAAAGTAAATGTAATTGTTAAATATTGTACATTTAATATCTCATGGTCTTGCTGTCTTTTTTCTTTGGAACAATTACATTTTGGGCAAAAATGTGTTGCAACGCACGTTACTCAACATGTACAGAGTAAAATATTACAGAAAATGGAATTGTAAATTATAAAAAGTAATTAGTTACAGCAGTGCATTACTTTTAGAAGATTCATTTCATTTTCCTTCGGCTTAGTCCCTTTATTTATCAGGGGTCACCACATTGGAATGAACTGCCAACTATTCTGGCACATGTTTTACGCAGCGGATGCCCTTCCAGCCACAACCCAGCACTGGGAAACACCCATACACTCTTGCATTCACACACACTACGGACAATTTAGCTTTTTCAATTCACCTATACTGCATGTCTTTTGATACTGTGGGGGAAACCGGAGCACCTGGAAAAAACCCACGCGAACACGGGGAGAACATGCACACTCCACACAGAAAAGCCAACTGACCCAGCCGGGGCTCGAACCAGCAACCTTCTTGCTGTGAGGCAACAGTGCTAACCACTGAGCCACCACACCTCCACTATAGATGATGCAATTAGTAATTTTTGCAAACTAAGGCTATACAGCGATTGTGTTTGAACAATGTATTTTGTATGCGAGGCTAGTATTTGGCGCTGTCACTGTCACTGTCAAACAGTATCTAAAGGGAAGTGATGCCATTTGTGTGTAGTAAGATGCGTCTCTGCTTTTGGTTGTAAATCCACACTTTGCTGATAAAACATTAGGAAACACTTGAGAAGCAACAACACTACCACATACGTACTCCACCAATGTTCTGTTTGTTTGTTCTTGCCATTAATCTACACTCCCATAAACATATACTGTGCACACAAATGACTTCATTGTTTTCAAAGACTTTTCTTTGTTTACATGCACACGACAATGGCTGCATTTTTAAAAAGGTTCAATGTTTCAAACATTTTCAGTTCCAAAAAATGACGTTAACAAGCAAAACGTTTCTAATTTTCAAGGCAAGGCAAGTTTATTTATATAGCACATTTCATACACAATGGTAATTCAAAGTGCTTTACATAAACAAGAAAGAAGAAAGAAGAAATAAAAATGATTAAAAGAATAAAAAAACTTTAAAAACAGATTAAAACGAATTAAAATGTGTTAAACCAGTGCGATCTGTTGGACGTAGCACAGTGCTCATTCAGTAAAGGCACAGCTAAACAGATGTGTTTTAGGTCTTGATTTGAATGTGCCTAATGTTGGAGCACATCTGATCCTTTCTGGAAGCTGATTCCAGCAGCGGGGGGTATAGTAGCTGAAGGCCCATTCACCCAGCTTTGACTGAACTCTTGGAATTTCTAATTTACTTGATCCTAATGATCTGAGTGATCTGTTAGGTTTGTATTCAGTGAGCATATCTGTAATGTATTGAGGTCCTAGGCCATTTAGTGATTTATAGACAAGCAGTAATAATGTAGCTGGGAGCCAGTTTAAAGACCTGAGGACTGGTGTGATGTGCTCTGATTTTCTGGTTCTGGTCAGAATCCTGGCAGTAGCGTTCTGGATGAGCTGCAACTGTCTGACTGTCTTTTTGGGAAGGCCAGTGAGGAGGCCGTTACAGTAATCCACCCTGCTGCTGATAAAAGCATGAACGAGTCCTCACTGGAAACAAAGCATCTAATTTTTGCAATGTTTTTGAGATGATAGTATGCTGATTTACTTACTGCTTTGACATGACTACTGAAACTCAGATCTCACTCCAGAATCACACCAAGATTCTTGACCTTATTTTTTGTTGTTTGACCCTTAGAGCCAAATTTGTTGCTAAAAATTGATAAATGCAATTGTGTGATGATGTCATTACTTAAACACAACCTCAAAACATACAATTCTGAGTGTGCTTCACACAGGTGAGTGGGTTTGACAAACCAGCTGTAGAAAACACACTCTTTCATCTCTCTGACGCTTTAACCGACACTTGCATCAGTTTTGCACATTTGACACTTTCCTATACAACAACTGCATATCTATATAAAAAGTGCATTTATGATGTGTGCTTCACACAGGTGAGTGGGCTTTACAAACCACTCATAGAAATACTCCCCATTCTTACTCTAGCACTAAATTCTCTGAGCACTAACAGTTCCTTTGTATAATTAGCACATCTTGTGTGTATTGCCTCTTCTTGTGAATCGCTGAATGCCTCCTCAATTGTACGTCGCTTAGGACAAAAGCATCTGCTAAATGTGCTAATTGACTAATTGTAAATGTAAATGTACTTAAGAAATGGTACACTGTAAAAAAATGCTGGGTTGCTTTACCCCAAATTCTAGTAAAATATGGACCAATCCAGTGGTTGGGTTAGGAATTGACAAACTAATCAACTAAAACAGCATAAACTAAAAATACTGATCGTAAGATTTAAGAATCATTATTGATTTGTTACATTAAAATATATGGTACTAAATTTCATATTAAATTCCACATATAGTAAGCTGGATAAAACAACCCTGCTTGGTGCACATTTACCAACCAGAAAGACCTGTAGTGGAAATGAGTACAAATATGTGTACAGTCAGAGCCTAGCATTTTGTAGAGGAAATGTAATTCACATTTCCTTTAAAAGTTATTGTAGCAGTGTGCTTCAACTGATGTTATTGTAAAATGACACACTTTAATAGTCTACACACACACTTTAAACTATCCAGGCATTTTCTGTCTAACAGACTGACGTAGTACTGCAAAACTGAGCAGCCAGCATTTGTCTTCTGCTAAGTGTTCTTATGGCTTTAGTGCTAGCAGACGGTCTGATGCCGTATTTCTTTGTGTCTTCATTCCCTCACCCAGGCCGGTAGCGTTAGTCTGAGATAGGGCAATCAAGTTAATTGCCTTGTATATTGCTGAGCAGTCAGCCATGTCAATGCACATTCACAGCATATTACACATAACTGGCAATCACAGCTCATTCCCAACACAATACGGAGGGCACCACTAATAATGACAGGAGCTACGTCCTGTGCCCCATGCCATTTGGACTGATAGTGTGTGTTTATGGCAGAACATATGAGTCTGGAAGGACGGAGGCTGTTTTTTATGCTTTGAATGATCTGTGTGTGTGTGTGTGTGTGTGTGTGTGCGCGTGCGTGCGTGTGTATGTTATGTGTTTATGTGCAAATTTAAATAAACAATTCACCCCAAAAATGTAAAATATTGGGAATAATCAGTATTTATTCAACCTCAAATTATTTGAATTCTTTCAAGGAATAATCCTGATTACTGTATACAATGAATGAGTATTGGATTAGTTTTGCTCAGCTGTAATAATTTTGAATAAATTCAAACTGGTCTCATGAGAAAATGTAACATTTTATACAATATTTGAAGGCTATTGAAACAATTGAATGAATATAGCCTTGAAGCAATCGGAAAGTTATTTTTTTACATTTAAGTTCATACTTAAGCACATTTAAAAACCAACCCAGGCTCATTTTGAAAACGTACCCCTATATACATTTCTGGAGAGTGCCAAATATGTCCCAGGAGGTATGTTTTTTTTGCAGTTTTTGTTTTCGCGAATGTGTGTACGCTTTTTAAGATCTCAAATTTTTTTCGCGAGTGCCATTCGCGCCTGCTCTTCTCGTGTAAATCCACCAGAGGCCGCTGTCAACTGACTTAAGCTGTTTAACTGACTGACTGACTGACCAATCGACTGACCCACCCTCCTCCTTCCCTAAACCCAACCAATAGTGTTTTCAAAAGCACAGATTGACCAGCGCCCATCCACTTTCCTCAACCCAACCGATAGTTTTAAAAAGCAATGCAGAAAAAGAAATGTCCTCGTTATTTACTTGTTTATTTAATTTTTTGGCATTTGCTTTTTGTCTTACCTGCTTTTTGGAACCGTTCTTCGCAGGACTCGAACACCGTCGTCGTGGTCAACTCTGCTCCACATCAGAAGTCCGCCGACGTATGTGGCGAGCCACTCGACAAACCGATAACAGCGGGAAAGTCATCCATATGGAGGTAAGCGTGAAAAGGAACGACATCAGACCGCCTAGCAGCATTCATTTTAAAGATGAAATGCAGCCATGCGTACATCTAGCTACATAATTCGCAATCTCCAGAAATGTATGTAGGGCTACATTTTCAGAATGAGCCTATGTTGTTATAAACAGCCATAGGCCGAGCAAAGTGCTGTACACAATTTAAGAACAAACAGAAAAACAGACCAACAGCTTGTCCCAACACTCAATTTTTTTTTCTTTTGCTGGTTGTTGTAACTACTTATTGAAAATGAGCTGAATAAACACGATTCCTGAAGTTTTTTGGGGGACAACTTAATTGATTTATGTTCAATCCTGCACTGAAATTTGTAAAAACAATGAAGTTAACTTAATCGATTTGTGTTAGGACAACATGAAGGAATTGTGTGGAACCCAGCATTTTTTTTTTATACAGTGAAACTAATCTATTTGTTGATAAAACTACATATTAAAAGCCAATGAAAATAAATGTGTATTAAGGGAAGATTTAAAGTGTAAGCCAAAATGATGGAGAGTTTATATGAAAACTGTTTAATTGAATTAGTAGTATAGAAGAAGCCTGTCTTACTTCTTCTGAGGAAAATAAAATATATTTTTAAGAATGTTCCAAACCAGTTGCTATTGATGCCTTTAGTAGTGTTTTTACTACTATAAATGTCAGTGATGATCAGTTTTCAACATTTTTCAACATTATTATTATTTTTTTATTGTTTGTGTGTTCAACATATAAAAATAAACACTTATAAAGGTGTGGAACCACACTGTTAGTCTTTGCCGTAATTTTTTTTTACAGTTATTTACTGCAAAAATAACACATGCATACTTTACTTTTGTAATATGCATTGCATTGTAAGTACTTTTACAGTAACTTACTTCATATTAGGAATTTGCGGTATTCTACTGTAATCAAAGTAGTCAAGTACTGCTACTGTAGTTGAAGATAAAAGAGAGACAATGATTGATAATGACAAAATGATTAATAGCATCTTGTATCGCAAAATGTGTTTAAAATAGATTGATGAATGAAAATGACCTTTGCAAACCATTTAAAATGGATATAATAACAATGAACGATAAAAATGTTGTTGTACATGATCTCGTCACTTGTTTGGAATTTATCAAATTCAATAGTAAATACTAAAAATGAAGGTTTTGTACTGCCAGTGTAAAATGTAAATAAATGACAGTAAATAAAATTACAGTAAAAATTGTCATACTGTTAAATTAAAATGTGGTGAAGTGCATTTTACCATAAAAATAAGTTGCAGTAAAGCTTTTTTTACTGTAAAATGAAATTGCGGCATGGCCCTCCTACCGTAAAACCAACATAGGCTCATTCTGAAAACGTAGACCTATATACATTTCTGGAGATCGCATATTATGTAGCCTGAGGTACATATAGCTGCATTTTGTCTTTAAAAAACGAACGCTACAGGCCGGTATGATGCCGTACTTTTTCACGCTAACCAGCTGATCGCTTACCTCCGTATGAACGGCTTTTCAACTGTTACCGGTTTGTTCAGTGGTTTGCCATGTACGTCGGTGGACTTGTGACGTAGAGCAGAGTTGACTGTGACGATGGGGTACAAGTCTGGTGAAGAATGGTTTTAGAAAGCAGGTAAGACAAAAACAAAAAAATAAAAATAAACAAGTAAATAACAGGGTGAGAATGTGGTAAAATCTGAAAATGTGGTAAAAATCAGGCTGCCGTGAGGGCTTTTCTTTTTCTGGATTGCTTTTGAAAACACTGTCGGTTGGCTTTAGGGAAGTGGGTGGGTGGGTCAGTCAGCAGTCAGTCAATCATTCAGTCAGTTGACAGCGGCCTCTGGTGGATATACGCAAGAATGGTGCGAATGGCACTCGCGAGAGAAATTTGAGATCTCAAAAAGCGTACACAGCGGCCTCTGGTGGATTCCCGAAAACAAAAACTGCAAAAAAAAAAAAACCCTCCTGGGATGTATTTGGTGCTCTCCATAAATGTATGTAGGGGTACGTTTTCAGAATGAGCCTGGGTTGCGTAAAAAAGATTTACAAGTAAGTTACTGTAAAGGGGCAGTTGCGGTAAATTGCTGGCAACAGTACTGCCAGTAAGTTACCACAAAAATACAATAAAATGTCTAACAGTGCACTTGAAGGTGAGAAATGGAGACATTTCGTTGCATGGTGTTCTCATTACACGTTCCACTAGTAATTACAATAAATTATGCATAATTACATCCGCATAACCCTATACCTCACCCTCGTCCTAACCTTAACCACATACATGTAGTTAATTAACAATAGTTAAATGGATAGATATATACTGTATACAATTGTATATTCCATATGTGTTCCACAGAAGAAAACAATATCTAAACCAGTTGATAAAAGCAGTAGGAATACGACAGAATAGATAATGTTACAATGAAGTAATATTGTTTTCAGCCTGTATTATGCCTGGGAGAGTCTATGAAAGTGTCTCTGTTTCTGGAGGAGTGAGGAGATTCTCATTCTCCTGAACGTTTTGATGCCTTTAGTTTAATGGCTTTGGCACAGGACGGCAGATCTGGGGGAAGTTGTCATCCATCATGATTTGAGATGTACTCTTTCTGATGATGCTGAGGCGCTGTGATGGATGTGTGCGAGGAGAGAGCGAGCGCTGAAAAGAAGCGAGGTGTTTAATGGCATTTCTGGCAGGTTAAGTTGTTTACTCTGATGTGCCGCTGCTCGTGGCTTTGATTAGTAGTGCCTGCTATAAGCCCAGCACCAACCGCTATGTGACTGTTGCTCATATCTGGAGTTAAGGATTTTTTTTTCAATATACTGTATTAAACCTAATGGGTTCTCATTGATTCTCATTGATTGCTCAAATCATATAATTGTTATCACGATTCTTCTTAATTCGTTTCTTTTTAGTGTAATTTGTCTCTGAATTTAAGAATTTTAGGATATTTGATATGGACAAATGAACAACAATGTTAAGTAAGAAAACATACTGATTATTGTGTAACAAAATATAATATAATATAATATAATAAATATAATATAATACAATATAATATAATATAATATAATATAATATAATATAATATAATATAA
>CAIGQV010019070.1:26948905-26970479 GCA_903798115.1 Danio jaintianensis | reverse complement strand
AATATAATATAATATAATATAATATAATATAATATAATATAATATAATATAATACACAGTAATACAATATTTACAATAACATGTTATTTTGATATGATGTAATACTATAAGACAAAACTGGAAAATACATTCATAATTTTACTGATTGGTAATATTAATTCTTCAATGTTATTAATATCTATAGTAAGTACACTATACACAATCTTTAAATGCTGTAACAACAAAAATGTTAATCAAATATTATTATAATATTATTAATAATGTAACATTAATGTTAATAAGTTCATTTATAACTAAATTTAATAAGTATATTTATAATTTGTTTTTATAATTTGTTATAAGTATAATTGTTATTACCATTCTTACTCATTTTTTTACTTTTAGTGTAGTTTTGTTTCTTTTACATTAAGAAAGTTGAGATATTGTAGGGCGACACGGTGGCTCAGTGGTTAGCACTGTCACCTCACAACAAGAAGGTCGCTGGTTCGAGTCCCAGCTGGGTCAGTTGGCATTTCTGTGTGAAGTTTGCATGATCTCTCCGTGTTTGCGTGGGTTTCCTCTGGGTGTTTCCCTCACAGTCCAAAGACATGCGCTATATGTGAATTGAATATACTACATTGGCTGTAGTGTATGTGTGAGACGTCCATCGTGGAGAAGCTGCAGGTGTGAGTAGGTCACCAGCAGGTGTTCAGACGTCGATTATTAAATATGTTAATAATTATGTTGATATTATTATACTAAATATTACTGATATTAATATACTGAAATTATACTGAATATTGATATTACACATCTTTAAATGCTGTAACAATAACACCGTATCAAAGTATTACTAAAAAGAATTCAATTATTACATAAATCAGACTTAAATCATTTTGTTCACTGAATGACAATCTAACAATTATTAAACACATGACAAAAAGTTGAAAATCTGTGTCGAGTTTGTAACAGCTTCAGTTGTATTGTTTCCTGCTGAGGATGAAGTGTTGATGAAGTCCCGCCGAGCTGATGTTTGCTCTGCGGTCTGAACCGTTCATTGTAATTGTGTCTGTAAGAGAAGCATCGTTTGTCTGTGTCACTGTCCTCCCTAAAGCGTGCAGATACACCCAATCCCATTCTTCAATTAACAGACTCCAGATATTCAAAGCAGATTGGAGGGCCTTGACAATCAATGTCCAATTAGAAAAGGGTCTCTCTGTGTGTGCAGGACAGACGGAGAGTCATTAATTCACTGCAAATCACTGATTGTAGATGACTTTGGGAACACGTGTGAGCGAGCGGGAGGACTGGAGATCCTGCTGGGGGTTTCGTTATTTGGCCGCTTCTGTGTTTCTAGAGGTGTGTTTGAGATCTTAGTTGACCATCTTTTAAAAGGATATGTCTCTTTAAAAATCATATGTCTCTTTTATGCTTTTTTGTAAGATGTTTTCTTTCGTTTCTTAAAAATAGAGGTTCCAGTGGTTTTTAATGTAATGAAAGCATCCAAAAATGATTTATGCATTTATTAATCATAGTTCAACATTTACTAATGCATTATCACAATCCACAAGTCATATCTATATTATGAAGGTTTTTAGTGAGGAATTTGTTAATAAAAATATGCCTGATTAAATATTTTATTCAACAAAAAGAAAAATGTCAGGAAAATGTTATGCAGTATTTTGTGAATTATGCAGAGAGATAAAAAGATACTTTTATGTGTCAAAATATAAAACAAGAATTATGAAAAATTTTTTCTTTCCAAACATTTTTGCATTTTGATCATGTCTAATGATTTGTGCTTGAAATGTTTGCAAATTACTTGCATATTTTAACATAACTCTGATTAATAAAGGGACTAAGCCGAAAAGAAAATTAATTAATAAAAAAAAAAAAAATGTTTGCAATTCTTAACGTAATCAAACAACTGGGTAAATATGCTGATAACTAGTTTTACCCTACCTGCGATGTCTGGCCTTAAAAAAATCTTTTATTTTTAAGTGTTTAAAGTGTTATGTCCCTGATGGTATGAGTCTAGGATTCAATTTAATTCATCTTTATTTCTATAGCACTTTTACAATGTAGATTGTGTCAAAGCAGATTAACATAGAAGTTCTAGTTAATTGAAATTGTGTCAGTCCAGTTTTCAGAGTTGAATTTCAGTTTAGTTTATTTCAGTGTGGTTTAATTTTCACTGCTGAAGGTCCAAACACTGAAGAGCAAATCCATCGATGCGCAGCTCCACAAGACCCAAAACGGAGCAAGCCAGTGGTGAGGAACAAACTTCACCAATTGACAAAATTATACCAGCTTAGATAAAATTATATTTTAAAATTATACCCAACTGAGATAAACCAGGCTCAGTTGGGCATGACCATTTCCAAACTTCTTGTGCAGAGCTGCAGTCTAGGTGGCAGGGGCTGGAATATGCTGGACGTCCATCATGGAGAAGCTGCAGGTGTGACTAGGTCACCGGTGGGTGTACAGGCTGGCTCACGAGATCAATGCCGAGACTCGTCGGTCACTGGGGTCTTTGGGCTGATACCGCCGTGGCTGACACCGATGCTGACGCGCACCTCTCGAGAAATGTAACTACACATCGCAACGATGCATAGCACAAGCTCTGTGATTGGTCGGCTTGGTGGCTGTGACGAGTGTGGACAGTGCTGAGAGCCACGAGCCCAATGGAGCGAGTGTTTACAAGTGTCGAGTCCTGTGAAGGAGCTCCAGTTGGAAACTTTTGTTTTGTGTTTACCTTATGATTAAAGTTGTTGCACGTCTGCCGGTTCCCACCTCTGAATAAGCGAGTTTTAGCTACTTGTACATTAAAGTAGTGTTCAGAAAAAGCAAAACACCCACAAAGAAACTCGACACAGAGGAACATAAAAACCTACTGCCAGCTAGCGTTTCGGAAGTGTTATTGCAGAGCAATACAAACAGCGTGCAGAAGTATAAATGCATGGCTACACGCAAGGCATGTGCCGTGGGTCATGCCGATCACTCAACGCAGAAGGATAAATCAGCCTCATGCTCTCCAGTCCTCCACAGAATCTGCTCAGGATACGGCTTGGTCCAGGTTTATGGAGACCTCAGGATAATGAAAAAACAGACTAACATAGGCTTAGATGCCATTCAAATTATAATGTCTTTTGGGAAATGTTCCCGGCTAGGAGTGAGAGAGCAACAGTGAAAAGTTTTTAAGGTTGGTTGGAATGAGTGTGTATCAATCAAAGAAAGGCCAAAACAACAAACAAGTACACTCTAGCTAGTTAGGGAGTAAATCTATACTGACAAAGTAAAATTAAATTAACAACAGAAATGTACACTAACTCCCTAACTAAACATAAACTAGAGAAAAAGGTTTTTACAAAATAAAATGGCACCCACCTCCCTACGGCTTCCAAACATAAAAATAAGTCACAAAAGCAGAATGTACGAGGTTTCAAGTGGCTTGACAAAAGATTTTAACTTCACAACAACAAGGCAAGAGAAGGACAACACTCTGGAAGTAAGCTTCAATGTGGCTTGCAACTGGTCAGCCTCTAAGCTTGCAGGGCGATGAGCAGCAGGTGCAATCAATCAACTTCCTCTCCTCCACACCTAATTGAGAAACAGGTAACAGAAAGAGAGAGAGGGAGAAAAGAAACCAACACACAACAATACATTTTAAAACACCATGGAATGTAACAAAAGCACTTCCATGATCTAAATAATGTTTTCCTCGCTAAAAATTTTTTTTCTTCAGTGTAAAGGTTCTATGGGTATTAATGGTTCCCCATAGAACAATTGATGGACATTTAAAGAACATTTGTTTGTGTGTTGGCGCCAATAGCCTAGTGGTTAGTGCGTCAACACATAGTTCGATTCCCGGCTTGACGTCCTTTGCCGATCCTTCCCCTATCTCTGCTCCTCACACTTTCCTGTCTGTAAAATCTCTACTGTCCTATCCCAATAAAGGTGAAACAAAGAGAACATTTGTGTTTAAGAGTGCAAAAGTGCAGTGTAACAAACATTCAACCTATGAGTTGTTGGTTTTTAGGAATGCTCAAGTAATTACAAATGATCCAAATCATGTTTTTTTCCCCCCATGAAAAACTGCCATCGGGGAAGCGATACTTTATGTAAAAGTAACCGTTAAAAGAAGTCATTTATACCAGTGTCCATTAGAATTTTAAATTGTAAACTACCTTGATGGGTCTTTTAAATGTTACTGTTGTTGGTAAATGTTATGTGTTGTCCTTTTTTTTCAATATGTGTACTCAGTCCAAGACAAATGTGCTGTTTGAGTTCATTTCCTGAAATGGACAATAAAGTATAACTCAACTCAATAATGAAATGAAACAAAACTAAAAGTTTCAAAAAGCATCTTAAAAGAAAATCCTCCAAAATACATTAAAAGATGCCATACCCACAATTGCAATGACAACAGTGCACATCTTCATTCTGAATTGTGTTTAATACAACTGTCCTGACATAAAAATGGAAAAAGGCCATTATTTAAAACAGAAATAATTTGTAAAGGACTTAATGCAACTCTAAATCAATTGTATTCATTATGTAGAATACGCTCTTTCAAATTAATATTTTCTTTAGGATGCGTTACAATAATGTATTTGTGCATATACATTAGATTAGTCAGTACCGAAGCCAAAACTGAAGCTATTCTAACAAAAAACTTATGACAGTACAAAAACGAGTACACCCAAATAATATGTTGGGTGAAAACATTCAATAAAGTTTTAATAAAGGAAAAAATCAGGAAAATGTTTTTAAATTTTGAAGTTTGTAAGTTTTTTTTTTTTTTGCAATAACTCATTTGAATTTAAATGTATTATCTTTCTATTCCTAAAGATGTTAGGTGACCGAACTCTTATTTTACTGGATATAACTGTTAAATAAAGCTGTTTTGTTTAAATGCACTAAAAAAGGACATTATTGGCTAATTATTATTGATTATATTAATTATTGGATATTAAAAATATTAATTTTCAAAAGAGGGCGTACTTATTTATGCTGAGCACTGAAACTATTTTTTAATATTATTTATTTATTTTTAAAATGATTTCCCAGTACTGGGTTGTGGCTGGAAGGGCATCCACTATGTAAAACATATGCGCAATAGCTGGCGGTTCATTCCGCTGTGGCAACCCCTGATAAATAAGGGACTAAGCCAAAGGAAAATAAATGAATCAATGATTATAAAAAATACATGTTTTATTTAATGTATTATTTGTAAACATTTCAGAGAAAACAACAGATAAAAAAATAGTTTTGTTTTTTTTAAACTGACCCCATACATTTGAACAGTTTTGACTAATCTTTAATAAATAAAAGTAATTTTTTTCCCCCAAATAAATTGTTATTAATTAAAACAAAAAGTTTCAGACTTTTGGAGCCCATTGTGGATGAGCATTGTCTGCCGTGACTGACAGCATGTCTTAGTCTTACTAGTCATTTTCCTATTCAGTGCCATCGTCCTCAAAATACGCCACCTCATTCACCCAGAGCCGCTCTGCTGGAATGACACCGGCTGAGGGAGGAAGAGGAAGAGAAAAGACAGAGAGAAAGACAGAAAGCCCCTCTCACTGCTGCCAGGGGGCACGCAGACAGACCCTGCGCTACACGAATGCTAATTTTCATGATTCAACGTGCTTTTTTTTATGGCTGTCTGGGAAGTTGAAGCGATCATTGGACATGGCATCGGTCACAAGTGTGTGTGTGTGTGTGTGTGTGTGTGTGAGCAGCCCTTCCCCCCAGCCACCCCTCTTACAATAGATGACATCACATGTTTGTGAGTCAGTTGCCATTGGATACAGCCTTTTTGCCCAGAGAAGGTCAGCGAGGGGCAGACATGGTTGACCTTTGTGACCTCTGCCGTCTGTGTTGCTGCCATTCACCTCTTATTGTTGTGCATCAACCTCTCTCTTCCCACCGGAGTTACTGCTTATTTTTTTTATGTGAATGCATAAAAGAATTAATGAGATATTGTCAATCATCTTTAGTTAGTACTGTACATTCTAAAAATGGCTGGGTTGTTTAAACCCAAATTTGGACGAAGAATCAAACAACTCAGCAATATTTTCAATGTTCACTCAAAAAATGGTTAAAAACAACCCAATTGATGCTGGCACAGTGGCGCAGTGGTAAGCACTGTCACCTCACAGCAAGAAGGTCGCTGGTTTGAGTCCCGGCTGGGCCAGTTGGCATTTCTGTGTGGAGTTTGCATGTTCTCCCAGTGTTCGCGTGGGTTTCCTCCAGGTGCTCCGGTTTCCCCCACAGTCCAAAGACATGCGCTATAGGTGAAATGAATAAACTAAATTGACTGTAGTGTACAGTCGTAGCCAAAAGTTTTGAGAATGACACAAATATTAGTTTTCACAAAGTTTGCTGCTAAATTGCTTTTAGATCTTTGTTTCAGTTGTTTCTGTGATGTACTGAAATATAATTACAAGCACTTCATACGTTTCAAAGGCTCTTATCGACAATTACATGACATTTATGCAAAGAGTCAGTATTTGCAGTGTTGGCCCTTCTTTTTCAGGACCTCTGCAATTCGACTGGGCATGCTCTCAATCAACTTCTGGGCCAAATCCTGAATGATAGCAACCCATTCTTTCATAATTACTTCTTGGAGTTTGTCAGAATTAGTGGGTTTTTGTTTGTCCACCTGCCTCTTGAGGATTGACCACAAGTTCTCAATGGGATTAAGACTGGGGAGTTTCCAGGTCATGGACCCAAAACATGATCCCCGAGCCACTTAGATATCACTTTTGCCTTATGGCACGGTGCTCTATTGTGCTGGAAAATGCATTGTTCTTCACCAAACTGTTGTTGGATTGTTGGAAGAAGTTGCTGTTGGAGGGTGTTTTGGTACCATTCTTTATTCATGGCTGTGTTTTTGGGCAAAATTGTGAGTGAGCCCACTCCCTTGGATGAGAAGCAACCCCACACATGAATGGTCTCAGGATGCTTTACTGTTGGCATGACACAGGACTGATGGTAGCGCTCACCTTTTCTTCTCCGGACAAGCCTTTTTCCAGATGCCCCAAACAATCGGAAAGGGGCTTCATTGGAGAATATGACTTTGCCCCAGTCCTCAGCAGTCCATTCGCCATACTTTTTGCAGAAGATCAATCTGTCCCTGATGTTTTTTTTGGAGAGAAGTGTCTTCTTTGCTGCCCTTCTTGACACCAGGCCATCTTCCAAAAGTCTTCGCCTCACTGTGCGTGCAGATGTGCTCACACCTGCCTGCTGCCATTCCTGAGCAAGCTCTGCACTGGTGACACTCCGATCCTGCAGCTGAATCCTCTTTAGGAGACGATCCTGGTGCTTTCCTGGATGCCCTGAAGCCTTCTTAACAAGAATTGAACCTCTTTCTTTGAAGTTCTTGATGATCCTATAAATTGTTGATTTAGGTGCAATCTTTGTAGCCACAACATCCTTGCCTGTGAAGCCATTTTTATGCAACGCAATGATGGCTGCACGCGTTTCTTTGCAGGTCACCATGGTTAACAATGGAAGAACAATGATTTCAAGCATCACCCTCCTTTTAACATGTCAAGTCTGCCAGTCTAACCCAATCAGCCTGACATAATGATCTCCAGCCTTGTGCTCGTCAACATTCTCACCTGAGTTAACAAGACGATTACTGAAATGATCTCAGCAGGTCCTTTAATGACAACAATGAAATGCAGTGGAAAGTTTTTTTCAGGATTAAGTAAATTTTCATGGCAAAGAAGGACTAAGCAATTCATCTGATCACTCTTTATAACATTCTGGAGTATATGCAAATTGCTATTATAAAAACTTAAGCAGCAACTTTTCCAATTTCCAATATTTATGTCATTCTCAAAACTTTTGGCCACGACTGTATGTGTGTGAAAGAGTGTATGGGTGTTTCCCAGTACTGGGTTGCAGATGGAAGAGCATCTGCTGTGTAAAACATATGCTGGCGGTTGTTTCCGCAGTGGCGACCCCTGATGAATAAAGGGACTAAGCCGAAGGAAAATTAATGAATGAGTAGCCCAACTGGCAATTCTGCAGTGGGTAAATATTGGACAGAACATGTTATGGTTGTTTTGATCCAGCTGGTTGGGTTAAATGTTTAAAGGTGATGTTGTATGCCTATTTTACACAAGTTGATACGATTCCTTAGGGTCTTAAAAAAAGTATGTCATTTCTCCTAAAGTTTCATCCGAACACACAGAAAACTGCATGTCAGGATTGCTTCATTGTTCAAACTTAGATAAATGAAAGACACCATCGTTATCCACATTGTTATCTCTTTTACAAAAAGCAGTAGTATCTGGATGCATGGACTTGCATATGCAACCTGAGACACGCAGTCTCAGACATGCAATCTCAAACAGAATGTACTCAATGGAGCTAGTGACGTCATTGTGAGGGGTAGGGTTAGGGGTGGGGTTAGGTGTGTGCATTAAAAGCATTGCATGCAGCTGCACCCGGTCTGCATGCAGCTGCACCCGGTCTGCATGCAGACCCCTCTCCCCAAGCGATTTTTTTAATGAAGTAAATGTTTGTATGTGTCAGGATTTGTGTTTTTATGTGTTTTGGTGGCAGAGTCCAGACACTAGTCCTGTCATGTCTTGTATGTTGTGCTCGGCTCGAGGTTTTCTCTCATTTCCAGCACTCATTTCCAGTCATTGTCTATGTCTTTGTATGAGTGCCGTCTTGGCCACACTCGGGCCGAGGTCTGGGCGTGCTCGGGATGCACGCTCTCATCCTGGTGTTTGTGTTTGTTCTGTCTGCAGCGTGCTGTTTCATTCTCAGCGTCTCAGTCTAGTTGGTTTTGGTTTCAGTTGGTGCTGGGATGGAACATGCACGTTGCATGTGTGAGTGCACGGTAAGTGTTTTTATTTATCATGTGCTCGTGTCTTGCGTTCTGTTTGTGTTGGTGTTGTTTAAGCACGTGGCCTCGTGTTTACATTGTGGCCACGTGCTTTAGTGTTGTGTTTCATGTGAACACGCCGTTAATGAGTTCTCTCATTGGCTGCGTGTTCTAGTCCTGTTTTCTTGTGAGCATTGGCTTGTGTTGTCTTTGTCATGTGCTCTCATGTCTATTGTCTAGTCCCACCCTCCTTGTTAACCCATTATTAGTTTATTCAGTTCACCTGTTTGTTTGTTAATTCTTTCTGCTTATAACTTGTCTGCTGTCCTGTGCCAGTTCGTCGTCTTTCTTTCCAGTCGTGTCCAGTCCAGTCCACCTCTCTCCAGTCAAGCACTACTCTTCCCTGCCATCCCAGTCAAGTTTGTTTTAGTTATGTTTTTCCCCCTCTGGGTTGTTTTTGTTCCCTTTTTGATATATTTTTATTATTAATAAACCCATTTGAGTTCCTGCACTTGAGTCCTCGCTCCTTTTCACACCCACCAACCGTGACAGTATGCGTCATTATTGTGATGTCAATTATTTATTTTTTGCAACGCAAAATACAGGAGCGAGATATCAGTCAGCTAAACATGTAAACAGTGTTTAACTATACATAAATAAAAATGTTACTTTTAAATGTTATTTCTATGTATAAAGTGATTGTTAAATGAGTTTAAATGTATTTAATATTGCAAGTATATCAATGTTTTATTCAAAATAATTACATTTGTTTTGCAATTTCATAGTACTTATTAATAAATGTTCAACTTTTGAATAATACAATTGACTAGTAATTCTGTGTGTGATTTTTAAATTTATTTCCAACATGAGTTTGTTCTTTTTAAATAAGTAACCCCATACCGAAATGTAATTTATGACAAAAGTAATCATTTTTAAATGGTATGCCACTCCTGAGGAGAGGGGTGTGGGGGCTACATGCAATGCTTTTAATGCGCACACCTAACCCCACCCCTAACCCTACCCCTCACAGTGACGTCACTAGCTCCATTGAGTGCATTGTGTCTGACATTGCAAGATATGCAGTCTCAGCTTGCAAATCGAAGTCTGCATCCAGATACTATTGTGCAGAGGGCCTCTTTCTACTAAAAACACACACAAAAAAGCTCAGACACTCTCTGCAACCCAAAAGCTGTGTTGTTTCTTCAGAGGGTGGGGTGTATAATTTCAGTGTCATGACATTGACCCAGCCAGTAACCCAATGGTTGAGTAACGCAAGAACTACCCTACCCTGGGAAAAAATAACTCAACAGAATGACATAACAAGCTCATCGCAGTGTGCAAAAACTGATCCAGACCATTAGGATCCACCGTCTCTGGCTCTTTGGTCGTGCTGTATGGACAGGAATGACCGAGGGCCAGAAGGGTTGAAGTGTGATCTATTTAGATAACACGCTCATTCCTTTCCTTCGTCTGACAGTCAGGGCCGATAAGCTTGAATGACAGTAAGGAAATATTTTATGTTTACAGTGGCCTTGAATCCCTCGATTAGCATTTAAATGTTTAAATGTGCGAGAGAAAAAACAACAATTGATTTGTTTAAAATCAATGATCTTCACTGCCAGATTGAGATGAGATATAAAGTGTTATCAGAGATATGAGAGGTGTGTTTTTTTGTTTTGCATTTTAATGTTCCTGGTCACATGGTTCCTTGTTGTTTGTGTTTTTTTAGCCCTAATATTCTGCCAAATTGCACAATTAACATTAAACGCTGACTCTAAACAGAAAGCAGTGTGGTTCTTCACTTTTTGGGGTTCCCGTCACATTTTTATTGTGTTCTACACTATTAGCAAAAAGTTTCGATTATTGTCATATTTATAGCTTGATCCTTCTGACGTTACGTAGTGCACTAAGACTGACAGAAAATTAAAAGTTGCTATTTTCTTGACTGATTGGCTAGGAACTATACTCTCATTTCAGTACACTGTAAAAAAGCAGGGTTCGACACAATTCCTTTATGTTGTTACAACACAAATCGATTAAGTTAACGTAATCGCTTTTGCAAATTTTAAGTGGATTCACCATAAAACAATTCAATTGTCCCAAAAAAATCCTTAAGAATTGTGTTGTTTCACCTCATTTTAAATAAATAGTTTGAACAAGCAGTAAAAGTCATTTTTTGAGTGTAATAAACAAGGAACTTTGCTGCCGTACCATGACTGCAGCAGGTGTACTGACATTTCCAAACAAAAGTGAAGTGTTTCTTTAAATTTATATCAAATACTTATAGTTTATAGTTATAGCTTATAGTATACGTCATCTTATAGCTTTATCAAACATTTGTAAACCACAATAGATCACATAAGTAGTGCAGTTTTCTTTTTTAGTGCCCAATAGAAACTAGTTTGGAAAATACCAAAAAGTTTAGGGATGCCAGCTAATAAGTGAGATTGTTGATTTACTCTAAAAGTCTAAGTCTAAAACAAAGAGTTTTCAAATGCCTGATTTTGATGTGGGGATTCATTAATGTATTCAACATTAATGCTATAGTGAATACATTTTTATGTGAATTTCACACTTTATGCACAATGAGTGAGGAAAACTGTGTGTAATGCAGGACTCTAGACTATCCTTTGAGAGCACTGGTGCCAGTAAGTTACAGAAGGTGGCGCTGCACATGTCTCCTGGAAATGCACATTTGACAGTAGCTTGAGTTAAATATAGCTGAAGTTTGAGTCCCTTGAGATCAAGATGTAAATTTATTTTCACTAGCAAAAACAGTACCATCTAAAACATCCTTACCACCTCACCTTGCACATTTGTAGATCATAAAAAACAGGTATGGTGACCTCAAGTAAAAATGCAGCCCATCTTAAGGGTTAACCTTAAAGGGATAGTTCACCCAAGAATTACAATTTTGCCATCATTACGTATTAGTTTTTCCTGACTGTGGATGTCAATGGTCACATGTTTCCAACATACTTCAAAATATCTTCTTTCTTATATTATATTATATTATATTATATTATATTATATTATATTATATTGTTTTTCTTTGTTTTCAACAAAACAAAACAAAATGGTTTGGAACAAATGAAGGGTAAACAATTGCAGAATATTCAGTTTTGGTGAACTATTTAGTATAATAAGACATTTAGTATAAATATAAATGCACATCAGTTTTAAACAAACAGTAATTATGTATATTAACTTTATATATAGCTTGATCAACTAGCTCAATGTGCTAAGCATTGCATTACTAACCCAGAGGTTGTAGGGGGTGACACGGTGGCTCAGTGGTTAGCACTGTCGCCTCACAGCAAGAAGGTCGCTGGTTCGAGTCCCAGCTGGGTCAGTTGGCATTTCTGTGTGGAGTTTGTATGTTCTCCCCGTGTTGGCGTGGGTTTCCTCCGGGTGCTCCGGTTTCCCCCACAGTCCAAAGACATGCGCTATAGGTGAACTGAATGAACTAAATTGTCCGTAGTGTATGTGTGTGAGTGTGTATGGATGTTTCGTACCGGGTTGTAGCTGGAAGGGCATCTGTTGTGTAAAACATATGCTGGATAAGTTGGCAGTTCATTCCGCTGTGGCAACCCCCTTATACGAAGGAAAATGAATGAATGAATCAATATATATATAAAATTAACTATAATTATATATATGTATATTGTAATGACCTGGCCCACAGCACTATAGCCTGGAGCATCATGGGAAATAGTTTAGAGTTGTTTTATGTGTTATATTAGTTAAATACATGGGTTGTTTAGTTATAAACTTTATGTGTGTTTAGGTTTGAGTTGGCTTCTGCGTTTTAAACCCAAAATTTCCTTGGTTTGTGGAATGTTGGTCATCACCATCAACGAGGGTGGTGTGTAGGGGAAGCACCCCGGTGGTATGGTCCTGTTAAGTTCTGATCATGTTTGGAGCTCAGAATAAAAAGGTTAACTGACAGTGCTGCCTCCTACCTGCTTATTCTGCCAGATCTCAGAGTCGTGCGGTGTATGGGACATGAGTGTTCTTCTTGCTAACAAGCAAGGAAACAAAGTTATGCGCCATAAATTCTAGCACCCTGCTAGCCGTTTAAGTTTAATTACACAGTTTAGCTAGGCTAAATTAGCTCCAGTTGCCCATGTACAGCAATTATTACAATATTTAATATGCTTTATAAATTTAATATATGTAATACATAATAAAATTCTATATGAATATCTCACTTTTCTGCCAATGGTTCTGATTAATGCTACTACAGTAACAACATAGTAAGAGTCGGCGATTTGTAGAAAGAAAAGCCTTCTAACCTGTTTTCAGAATGTGTTGTGAAGAATGACAGCAGATTTTCATTTCCAATTAAACCACATAACTCTTCTTCTTTAGTGCTGGACTTTATTATTTGCTCTCCCTAAATCTGCCAGTTATATTAGATCTGCCTACATTCAGACAGCAACTCATGACTAGATCCAATGCATTTTTCGTCTTGGTAATCCATTTTATTCAGTGTATATCTAGACATATGTGGTGACAATTTTGTGACCATTTTAGGACTATTTTACGTTAATACTGTGCAACAAGGCTCCATTAGTTAACATTAGTTAATTCAACTAAAATCACAATGAAAACTGCAAATGATTTAAATAACCGTAGTCGTAATCAAGTTAACAACTATTCAAATTCAATTGTATTTTTTAAACTAATATTAAAGGGATAGTTAATAAAAAAAATGTTACTAAAAATACTAAAACATATGTCATCATTTACTCACTAACAAAAGAAGACTTTTTGAAAAATGCTGGTAGCTGGGACCCACCGACTTCCATAGTAAATTTATTCCAACTCCTCATGGAAGTACCAGCAACCAGCATTCTTCAAAATATCTTCTTTTGTGTTCAATTGAAGAAAGAAACTCAAATAGGTTTAAAACCACAGCAGGGAGAATAAATGATGAGGTAATTTTCATTTTAGGGTTACCTAGGAACTGTAATAGATCTGGCTTTTCTCACTGTCACTACTCCATTAACTCATTCATTAATTTTCTTTCCAGCATATGTTTTACGCAGCGGATGCTACTCCATTAACTAACATTTGTAAAGTCTTTTGTATTGTACTTTGTAATCCTTTTGCAAATTAATGTGGTTAAAATATTTGTTCACTCTCATATATACAATTGTTTTTTGTTACTGTACCTGTTACAATAATTTTTTTGCAGCTTAGGTCAATACGGTATGATAATACCGTATACCGCAATAAAAGCTTTAGTGATTAATCATGAGAAAATTTGATCTGTCTATAATTCATCTTCATTGTGACTCTTTTTGAGTTCACCCCAAAAAGAAAATTCTGTCATCATTTTCTCACCCTTTACTTCTTTCAAACCTTTGTGAGTTTCTTTCTTCTGTTGAACACAAAGCAAGATACATGTTGGAAACCTGTAACCATTGGCTTCCATAGTATTTGTTTTTCATACTATGGAAGTCAATGGTTACAGGTTTTCATCTTTCTTCAAAATATCTTCTTTTGTGTCTGGAACCACTTGAGGGTTAATAGAGTAAATAGTGAGTGCACTTTCATTTTTGGGTGAACTATGCCTTCAATGTGCCACGCATTTAGGAGCAGATATTTTTCATTTCTAAAATCACCTTGAATTTTGAACTACGAGATCATGGATTTTGCGTTTCTCATTTCCGCAAGCAAATGTGTTTTATATTTAGTTACCCTTTCTTTTGGAAAACCCAGAAATATTTTCCCCGCCTGTTCCCTTATTCAATTACAAATATTGTGCAGAATGTTTCTAATTCTCCTTTACAATGCACACAAAAGCCATTTATTAGTAATTCCAGTCTTGTTTATCCTCGTCTCTCTCTCACTTCCCTTCTCTTGGCTCGTGTCTCCTTGCTCATCCCTCTCTCCTCTTATCTGTTTTCCTTTCTCCCCCACCTCTTCCCTCAATCTCTCTCCCTCTCTCTCTCATTCATTCTCTCTTGCCTCTCGCTGTCCCTCTGTGGCTCACCGTGTCGTGTCCCTAATTTATTTATAATTAGTGCTCTTTGTCAGAATGCGGGGAGAATGTTAAAGTACAAGATGCTCTGGTCTGGGTACAAATGGGCCAGTGTCTTCCTTCCTCTCTCGCTCTCTCTCTCTCTCTCTCTCTCTTCGTCTATGTCCACATCTTTGTTCTTCTTAAAGCTCTTCATCCATTAGCCACAAGTAGAAGCTTAGAGACTTGTTCTAGCAAATCTGAATACCTGCTAATGGATTTATATCGATCATAACGAACCCACTATACAGTTGTAGGATCACTTTTAATTCTAATATTTCAAAAAAGATAACATTTTTCATTATTTAAGTTGGCGTGCTGTATATAACGTACCATTCATGTGTGTGTGTTATTTTTTCCTTCGTGAGAATGGATAGTGTTAATACATAATTTGGTCCCACTTTATATTAAGTGGCTTTAACTACTATGTACTTGCATCAAAAAATAAATACAATATGCTTTACTGTGTTCGTATTGCAGAATACTTCTGGTGCTCTTGAGGTGGGATACTTGAGGAGGGTTATGGTTTGCTGGTATGGGTAGACTTAAGGGTGGGTTAAGATGTAAGGAATGGTCAGTGTAATTACAAATGTATTTACAAAATTTTATTACAGATGTGCAGGTATTTAATCAATCATAAGTATAATGTAAAAACATGTTTTTACACAATAAGTACATTGTAACAAAGTATTGATTTCAGTGTAAGTACAGTAAGTTAAGGCCACCTAATATAAAGTGGGACCAATAATTTCGATTATGTTGTGTTGTTTTATAATTGAAAAGTCTGGTTCCAAAATAGAATAAATGCCTACTTTTAAATTTCGGTCAATAAATGTATTGTATCTGGTCAGTATCGAAAAGTTCATTTGTAATTGTATGCAAAATGCACAAAAACAGAAATCTACTTGTCATTCTGTCATATTTTCTCCATATTTTTCCAAACTGCGACAAATGCCAGTCTCTCCCTTCTCTCCAGAACGCAATATATTAGCTCAACCAATCACAGTGCACCAGTCAACATTTTAGTCAACTCTTTCTTTTCCACGAGATGACACCCATTAAAATGTCATTCATACACTAAAAGTGTTGTCATGTAGATTTAGAGCAGAATACATCTGATGGCATGAAGGCTTTACGTTTCAAATCGAGACTTTGGGAAATCGAGATTTTAAGAAACCGAGAAAAGAAAACTCATTGTGTCATTGTTTTTGTCATATCTTTCACTAGTTTGTTTGTTTAGATAAGAGAAAGAACGTTGTTTTACATAAGATTGGTGTGTTACATGGAATGAGGATAGGACATTATTTCACCCATATTTTGACAGTTTATTTTCACAAAAGAAGCATAAAAAAGTATTAAAATAGGCACAACTTGATTTGGACCTTTAGTTTATGTGTGTGAAATGCCTCATATAAAATATTATTTAAAAATACATGTAAATAAAACCACATATAAATGACAAATCAAAACATGTCAGTGTTGAATCGTGAACATAAATGTGAAATCTGGATTAGTTCAAGAGAACGAAAGAGAGAGAGAGAGAGAGAGAGGGGTGGAGATGTGAGACACTGGGCCATTTATGTTCATGTACAAATATTTACATGTATACAAATTGTTTTACAGCATAAAAAGGACCCACAATTCACAAAACAAGCACATTTTAAAAGAATGTGTTCTGTCTGTTTGCAGTTTATGAAGTTTAGTGGAAACTCACAAACAGATGGCTCACGCATCCAATGAGAGCAAAATGGAAGATTTTGAATATTTAAAGATTTTTAAATAATCTGTTAAATGAATATTACTTATTGAGGAAAACACCACGTCCATGTCAAACACGTTTAGTAAGTAACGGCTACCTGTCAGAAGCACATCTATCTGTCAGAGCATCTGATGGGGCAAACTTATAGCTACAAAACATTAAATTTGTCATAAATATAGATTTTTATTTTATGCCAAAAATGATAAGAATGTTAAGTAAAGGTCATCTTCCATGAAGTACATTTTACAAATTACCTACCCTAAATATAACAAAACCTAATTAGTAATATGGTTTGGTAAGGACTTAATTTGAACAACTTTAAAGCTGATTTTCCCGATATTTATATATTTATTTCTAACCCTCAGATTCCAGATTTTCTAATAGTTGTATTTCTGCCAAATATTGTCCACATATATCAGCAGAGATATTATTTATTAAGCTTACAAATAATGTATTAATCTCAATTAAAAAAAAATTTACCCCTATTGTCGCCCATGGTCACATATGTAGCCCAAATTTGATATGCCTAAAGCATATGATTCATAACGAGCACATTTATGATAATTTGTGTTCTCTGGAAGCTTAAATGTTTTATAGCTCATATTTACCATAGTAGCACGAAAAAAAAACAAATGACAACTACATTATTCTCAATTTCTTCCTGCGACATAAGTAAATAATGAGTAATGAATAAATAATGACCCCATTTAAATGGTTCCCTGCAGTAGTCCTTTAAGTAACTAAACACCTACACGTTTTCATGCTAGAATGGACGCCGAAAAATGAAGACCCACTATGGGGCGCACGTTTTTTTTCTTCTTCAGTAAGCGTGTTTGGATGACCGCGACTTCCTGACCTCATCTTTCGATCTTTTTGTCCTTGGGCAGAAAGATCACCTATCCTTCTTTCTGTGATCTTTCCGTTTGCACCCGCGTGCCGTATTCCCCATTTCTCCATCTCCTCATCCCTCTCTCCGTCTCTCCACTGCCCAAGGCAATGCCGTCCTGCAGGCTTTGATCACAGGGCCAGGGAGGAAATGGGAAGTGGGTCAGAAAGTTGTGCTGGAGACTGCAGGGAAACAAGGCTGGAATATCGAGTAGGTGAGCGGGGAGAGAAAGAGCGAGCTTTTGGAAGAGAGAGAGAGAGAGAGAGAGAGAGAGAGAGAGAGAGAGAGAGAGAGAGAGAGAGAGAGAGAGAGAGAGGGAGGAGGAGGAGGACAGGAGACGTAGAGGACTCCGATCCTAGGCAGAGCAGATAAAAAGAAAACAAGAATTTGATCAACAGGAGAGTGAGAGCGATAGAGAGACTAAGAGAGAGAAAGATGGACACTGGCTAGTCATTCATACTCATACCCGATTTTGCTGTCCATCATTCTTCTGGGAATGTTATTCTACGCTCAAAAAAAATTATGTTTGCTGCTTGTTTAAAGTACTTATTTCAAATGAGCTGAAACGACTTTGAGATTTTTGGGGGTTACTTAATTGTTTTATGTTCAATGCACTTAAATTTGTAATGTTAACTTAATCGATTTGCGTTTGGACAGCATGAATGAATTGTGTGGAACTTTGCATTTTTTACAATGTAAAAATGTGTTTGGGGTATTCTTTTACTACACTGTAAAAAAAAATCCAGTCTTTTTTTTGTTAAATCAAATACACTGCTCAAACAATAAAGGGAACACTTAAACAACACAATGTAACTCCAAGTCAATCACACTTCTGTGCAAATGGAATAGACAACATGTGGAAATTATAGGCAATTAGCAAGACACCCCCAATATAGAAGTGGTTCTGCAGGTGGTGACCACAGACCAAGTCTCATATGCTTTCTGGCTGATGTTTTGGTCACTTTTGAATGCTGGCGGTGCTTTCACTCTATTGGTAGCATGAGACAGAGTCTACAACCCACACAAGTGGCTCAGGTAGAGCAGATTGGCACATCACAAATTCTGTGTCTGTGTCTGTGTCTGTCAGCGTAGCGTCCAGAGCATGGAGGCGCTACCAGGAGACAGGCCAGTACATCAGGAGATGTGGAGGAGGCTGTAGGAGGGCAGCAATCCAGCAGCAGGACCACTACTTTCGCCTTTGTGCAAGGAGGAACAGGAGGAGCACTGCCAGAGCCCTGCAAAGTGACCTCCAGAAGGCCACAAATGTGCATGTTTTAAGGACATTACATCAAAGTTGGATCAGCTTGTAGTGTGTTTTCAGAGTGTGACTCTAAATCCAGACCTTCATGGGTTAATAAATTTGATTTCCATTGATATTTTTTGTGTGATTCTATTGTCAGCACATTCAACTATGTAAAGAACAACGTATTTAATAAAAATATTTCATTCATTCAGATCTAGGATGTGTTATTTTAGTTTTCCCTTTATTTTTCCCTTAATTTTTTTTGTAGTCATTTCAAATTATATCAATCAAACTGACTCAAGACATTATATATCAAGAGCTTAAAAAAAATAGTTGAAACCGAATTAACTTATTAAAATAAGTCAAAGTGACATTAAAAAAAACATGACTTTTTGTCATATTAGCTTTTACAGTGTATGGTCATTTTGGATTGTGGACTTTTAGAAAATTAACTCTCTTTTGTTGCTGATTTTTATCAAAACTTTTATTTATATGCTGTAGACATTTTGTAATTAGTGCCATGTGATTATTATATTGCAGTTTGTAATTTAGTGTCGCCACTCTGCCAATTCACATGTCAATTTGTGGGAAAAGCGAGCTGTTAAAAGTGTTTATACTTTTATGTCTTTTGCATGAAAAATATAATATCTGTTTTTTTGTTTTCATAAATAATAAAGCTACTTAAAATGAGTGAACTTGTCCTGTAATGCCGAGTTCAACACAGCACGATTTTAGCCTTGATTAAACGCTACCCTAAACAGTCATGCAGTGCAAAAACAAGGGCGATCTGACAATTATGAAAATCAAGCTTTTCAATCTACCCGACCTAAAAGACACTTTTTGCTAGAGGTACAATACAAATAAACAAAACAAAAGATGGTAAAACAAACTAATATAAATTTGAACTTTAAAAAAAAAAAAAAAAAAAATAAATATATATATATATATATATATATATATATATATATAAACTGTCTTTTACATATTTATTAAAGCATGTCTTTTGCATGGAAATAAATAAAATCAGATGTTTTTATTTATTTTGATTAAAAACATGACTTTAATTTGCATAAAATAATATTTATTTATTTATTTATTGCATATATGTAGTACCAACATTATAATAAAGCTACTTAAAATCAGTGACCTTACAGTAAGGTACAATAGTGGATCAGAAAAAAAAACAACAACTCACAAAATAAAACAAAAAACTGAAAGAAATATATAATTTATAAAATATAAAGAAATAATTAAACAGGCAGTATCAAAATAAGAGCATCTACACAAATAAACAGTGGCACAAATGAATACAACTAACCAAATATACAAATAAAATAAAGGTTTTATGTTTTGTTTTTATTGTTTGTTCTTTTTTCAAATGCATCTAGTATTAAAGAAGGGCCTGCAAAAAAAATAATACAATGAAGAGTTTTATTCCAATGGATTTCATAAATGCATTTTGATTCATTTGAGGAAACATGTGTTTTCTTTACCAAGAAAGTGGCAAGATGAAAACCCACTATTTTCTCACTATTATCTTTCACACAGCATCTTTAGGTCTAATTCGGATTTTGATTTTCAAAGATTCATTATAAAACAGTTTTTCCCCTCAGTAAATGCAGTAAATCTATGACACCATGTTGTGTGTGTTATTATAAAATAAAAGTTTTCAAATTCAAGAATTATAGTATCAATTTGATATCACCCTGATGATCTTGGGTGCTAGTTGGTGACCTCTCACTTCTGTATTACTCTCTTGTCAACATTGGGAGGCGCAGCTGAACTTTTTTTGTTGGCGATCATCTGCAAGATGGCTTGGTCCTACTCGGCTTTGTCGACTTTGAGTAAAACAATTGAAAGTCTTTGAACAGATCCCCTGGGGTGAGTGTGTCAGCATGACAGAAGTTTGATGTAGTCGTGTGAGAACAGCCAACAGCCTGGCATTTTTTCCTCCTCCCAGGGAAGCCGGGTGTATTGAAAGCAATGCACCGCCATTACCGTTTACAATGTGTGGAATGGTGGTCTGTGATTGGTTTAGTTAATATGTCGCATTCTGGAGAGAAGGGAGACTGGCATTTCTCGCAGTTTAGAAAAGATATGGAGAAAATATGACAGAATAACAAGCGGCATAATATATTTTGTGGAGACTCTTCAAATGTAAAATGAAACAAGATAATCTGCAACTGCGTTAATAAAGTATTTATTAAGCCTTATAATTATTAGAAAAGTTTTTTTTCTGTCTTTTGTTGTTTGATGAACAGCTGTGGTCACTTTAAAGGGCACCTATGATGCAAAATCAACTTTTGGAAGCTTTTTGGACAGAACTGCATGTAGGTATAGTGTGTCCACTGTCATATTGAAGTGATATAAACACAACAAGTGTCTTTTTTATTTAATTTCCTGACATTAAAATAGGATCCAAATCCCAGTGATTTTGAGTCCCACTGCAACGTGAAGTAGGAGTGCAGATTTTCCCCGCCACCCGAATTAATTGACAGGCTCATATTAACATGTCTCCATAGTAACGCGTATAAACATGTCCACAGAACAGGATTTGCAAAAGAAACTGGGATTAAAAGATCTGTTCCTACTCTCTGTGATCAGCTGCACCCCAATAATAAGTTTTACAAGTTTAAAACGTTTTTAAAACAGAGCATGTTTGTAATAAAGTAAAGACAGTGAAACTGCTATGTAATTTATAAGCACTGGAGTCAACACAGCCACATAGTGTCAGTTAATACAAATGAGTGTGTGCTGCAAACTTTGTAACGGCATTTGTGTGTGACAAGGGCAGTCGTGGCCTGGTGGTTAGAGTGTTGGACTCGTGATCC
>CAIGQV010019070.1:26925119-26941082 GCA_903798115.1 Danio jaintianensis | reverse complement strand
AGAGTAGTGTCATTTGACCAATCAGACCAGAGAAGTGTCATTTGACCAATCAGAGCAGGGTAGTGTCATTTGACCAATCAGAGCAGATTGATGACCCTGATGGACACTTGCATTAGATTTAGATCGGTGTGTTTTTGTAGCACTTAAGCCATGGCTGCACTAGAACTTTCATCCCATTGACTTCCATTCATGCAAACCCATCAGATCAGAAACGCAAGACCATGCAAAGATATTTCGCATGTGGCTGCATAGCAAAGTTCAAGTTTGGTGAGCTATGACCTGAGAATCTGCATCACAATAATGCATGAGACCAACAGAAAATCAAAACATGGAGGAATTGCTCATTTTAGCAGTGTTGCGTTATCCTGTTTTATCTCTGCGCTTTTCATAGCACCGTCCAAATGAATTTAACATGCTCCAAGTCTAACATGACTGCAGCTTTACAATTAAAACCAATCATACATGTTTCTGTTGAGTTTATGAACGCAATGACAAATCAAAGGCGTTTAGATTAGTCACTTTATTTATTTTTTTATTTTTTTATTTTTTTATTTATTTATTTATTTTTTTTAATGCAATTTAAAGCCACTTTAATGCAATTTGGTTAGTCACTTTTATTTTATTTTATTTTATTTTATTTTCATTCATTTTCTTTTCAGCTTAGTCCCTTTATTAATCAGGGGTCGCCACAGGGGAATGAACCACCAACTTAGCCAGCATATGTTTTATGCAGCGGATGCCCTTCCAGCCACAACCCAGTACTGGGAAACACCCATAAACACTTGCATTCACACACATACACTATGGCCAATTTAGCTTATTCAATTCACCTATAGCGCATGGACTGTGGGGGAAACACCTTTGTTTTTTTTTTGTTTTTTTTTTTATTTTTATTTATTTGTTTATTTATTTTTATTTTTTCATGCACTCAGTGACTGAATTTAGTGGTATCACAAATGCTCGTTTTCCTGGGGACTCATTTTGGCAGTTCAGTCTTTGAATCTGAACACTGTAACAAGTAAAAACAGTCTTCGAAGCTATATTATGCATATTAATGAAGTTGCACCTCATTCACAATAAAGCGCGCTGATTGGCGGTCTGGAAAGACTTGGAAGTCTTTCTCATGAATTAATGATGAAAACTCAAAGACATCACTTTGTACCGGCCGGTACAGACAGCCAATCTCCACGCTGGAATTTACACAAGGATCTCATGGCTGTGACGTAGCTTCAAAATTTCTTTTCAAACCGGAATAACGAATTTGCTCGAAATAACGCAAAAACAACCAATTTTCACTTTTTTGTTAAATATATGTGTCCTAATAGTGTTTTTAGCAACATGGGACATATATATGACTGTCAACATCTAAAAAAATGTGTTTTCGGTTTCGTGGCCCATTTAATAGCCTGTCTGTTTATACTTTTGCGCAAAAATATACTGTCTAACTTAATTTGTCAAGCAAAAAAACTGTATTTTAAAGGGAATTTAGTGTTACGTCATTTGATGTAATTTTAATTCTTGCATTTTTAAAATTAATGAATTAATGAATGTATTTATTGCTGGATGTAATGCTGGCAGTACTTTAGCTGTTTGATGTCGATCAAAAAGAGTTTGTCAGCTGTCCTGAACTGCACTAGATATCTAATATTCATGTAAGAGAAATAAAGATGATTTCTGTCATGCTGATGCTCTTCACCCTGAACCATTCAATGCATTTCAGTCCATCACTGTTACATTTACCAGCTACAAACATAATACATATGACTTTGAGTCATATGAGAATTCACAGGTGCTCCACATAAAAAATGTATCTGACAGAGCAGCATTTAAGATTCAAGCTTCACATCAGAAAAAAAACAGATTGTAACTTCATCTCCTTATGAGAGCTGTGCTAACAGTGTATAAAACTTTTATTAACTACACCTGTTGGTTCTCCACTAGGACACCTGTCTGAATCTGAGCAGAAACTACTTCACAGCTGGACGGCACACACACACACACACACACACACACACACACACACACACACACACATGCACACTCATGCACACTCACGCACACACATTATTATCAAATAATGATAATAATATTTTTCATTACAAATATTTCACTTTTCAATATTAAAGATTTGTATTTAAAAATTAATAATGAAAATATTTTATTGTAATGTTTGTTGTATTAAATAACAGATTTATTATTTCATATATATATAAAAACAGGCATTTAGTAATAACAACAGCAACAACAACAACAACAACAACAACAACCATAATAATAATAATAAATCTAATAATAATAATAATAATAATAATAATAATAATTCATTCATTCATTTTCTTTTCGGCTTAGTCCCTTTATTAATCTGGGGTCGCCACAGCGGGATGAACCGCCAACTTATACAGCATATGTTTTACGCAGCGGATGCCCTTCCAGCTGCAACCCATCACTGGGAAACATCCACACACACTCATTCACACACATACACTACGGACAATCTTAGCTTACCCAATTCACCTATAGCGCATGTCTTTGGACTTGTGGGGGAAACCGGAGCACCCGGAGGAAACCCACGCGAACACGGGGAGAACATGCAAACTCCACACAGAAATGCCAACTGACCCAGCCGAGGCTCGAACCAGCGACCTTCTTGCTGTGAGGCGAACGTGCTACCCACTGCGCCACCGCGTCGCATAATAATAATAATAAATCTAATAATAATAATAATAATAATAATAATAATAAAAATAATAACATTTATACTAATATTATTATTAATTAATGTTATTATTATTAATGATGGTATTATTCATATAAATATTAATATTCATTCATTCGTTTTCTTTTCGGCTTAGTCCCTATTATTAATCTGGGGTCGCCACAGCGGAATGAACCGCCGACTTATCCAGCATATGTTTTACGCAGCGGATGCCCTTCCAGCCACAACCCAGTACTGGGAAACACCTATACACTCCCATACACACACATACACAACGGACAATTCAGCCTACCCAACTCACCTACTGTGGGGGAAACCGGAGCACCCGGAGGAAACCCAAGCAAACACGGGGAGAACATGCAAACTCCACACAGAAATCCCAACTGACCCAGCCGAGGCTCGAACCAGCGACCTTCTTGCTGTGAGGTGACAGTTCTACCCACTGCTCCACTGCACCGCCCCATTAATATTAATATCATTGAGTATAACCGATCATCTCATTGCCTTCCATCACTGATCAAGTATTATAAAATGACAATAACTGGATATGCATGGCTGTCTTCATTTTGTAAAGAGCGAACCATAACACATTGATGGAAGTGAGTCTGCGTGGAGCATCATGTATTGTATTAGAATTACAACTAGCCATATTGTGATAGCTGTTTTATTTGTATGAATCATGCGGCTCTACTGAGGTTATACAGTATGTGCACCTGAAATGACTGTTTCTAAGCAGGTTTCCTCGACACTCCCTCCGTTTGTCTAAAGCCCCGCCCATGAAGCCTCTCTATTGGCCAAGACGAAGATGAAGAAGGAAAGCCTTACAAGTTTGTAATGTTGTAAGACAACATTTTAATCTTTGGCCGAACCATTTTGTTGAATCACATTTGGAGATTATTTTTATATATATTTTCTGTCCATGTCATTTATCCTGGATCAGTAATGATGGAAGTGCAGCTGTTCTGTGGCAGGAGCTGATGCTAATACAGTGAGTGAATTCTGGGCCGATGCCAGGACTGAAATGGTCCAGGTGAGGACATCAGGAGAGGACACTGCTCTCTCTCTCTCTCTTTCTCTCTCTCTCTCTCTCTCTCTTTCTCTCTCTCTTTCTCTGTGTGTGTGTGTGTGTGTGCGTGCGTGCGTGCGTGTGTGTGTGTGTGTGTGTGTGTGTGCGTGTGTGTGTGCATGTGTGCGTGTGTGTGTGTAAAATCATAGAGACAGTAACCCTCTGTGAATCTGTGTATCAAGGACACTGGACAGTGGCTTCAGTGACTTACTCCTCTGCGCTGCTGTTGTCTTTCCATTTTCTCTTTCAGTTGCACTTTTCTCTGTCTTCTATCATTTTGCTTATTTTGTAATCCACATTATTCAGGTCTACTTTTGATTTATAATAATCACGTCATATTTTTTGTCAATGTGTGTGTGCATTCCTAGCTATCATAAGCTTTGTTTTGTTGTTCCTAACAAAACAAACTAAATATCACACATTACACAAATATATCTTAAAAGGGAAATATAATCCACAGAAGAAGTAAAAAAAAACAACAAAGAAAAACAAACAAAAAACCCCCAAAACAAAGATACTTCTTATAGACAATTATATATTTTTAATAAAAAATATATGATCTGAAAGTCGTGAAACATTTTTAGGAAAATTGCATAATATCTTGCAATATATTCATTCATTCATTTTCCTTAGGCTGAGTCCCTGACTATCAGGGGTCGCCACAGCGGAATGAACCGCCAACTATTCCAGCAAATGTTCTATGCAACGGATGGCCTTCCAGCCACAATCCAGTACTGGGAAAAACCCATACACTCTCACATTCACACACACACTCATACACTACGGCCAATTTTAGTTCATCCAATCCACCTATAACACGTGTCTTTGGACTGTGAGGGAAACTGGAGCACCCGGAGAAAACCGACACGAACATGGGGAGAACATGCAAACTCCACACAGAAATGCCAACTGGCCCAGCCGGTACTCAAAGCAGCAACCTTCTTGCTGTGAGGTGACAGTGCTAACCATTGAGCCACCGTGCCGCCCCTCTTACAATACAGGAAGTCTTAATAATAAAAAAAAAACTTTAATATTTTTGTTTTGTTGTGGGGCGACATGGTGGCGCAGTGGTCGCTGGTTCGAGCTCCGGCTGGGTCAGTTGGCATTTCTGTGTGGAGTTTTAAAAGGGAATAATATGGTGGCTGAGAGAGCTTAACATGCTGCAGTTTAAGAAAACACATACAATTACAAAAAAACGGCAGCAAATTAAGAAAAGATGCTCATCAGTTTGATAGCATACGTGTTGCGAATCCTGACAATGCAAACACATAAAAAACAAACAAACAAACAAACAAACAAACAAAAAAACTTTTCCAAGGGGACGTTTTTGGGTCCCCTTGAATCATTTTCATTGTGTTCCATGCTATTTGCATGTGTTGTGAGAAAACACAGGCGCTTTCTTAATTTGTTTGCATTGTGAGGATTCACAATACATGCTGTCAAACGTGATACGATGAGGATCTTTTCTTAATTTCCTGGCGTATTTTGTAATTGCATGTGTTTTCTTAAATTGCAGCACGTCTCGTTCACCCTAGAATACCCATTTTGTAATACAAGCAAACCCTTACTAAATGTAGATGTGTAGTTCTTAGCATGATTTGCATGGGATTGCATTAAGAGGTAAAATGTGGACAATAAAAGCAATCTTAGATGTTTTAAGTTAAGAGAAATACTGGTTAGAATTTAATATTCTTTTAGTTTGAAGATTTAGAACAGTTTCAAATATTGTTTGGCGTTTTAAGGATACTGACTTGGAGAAGAGTAGCACTCATGCTTTGGGTCAAATAATAACTTGACTTCTAGTTGATCATATGGAAAAGTGGCAGAAGGTAGATTTTTCAGATGAATCATCTGTTGAACTGCATCCCAATCATCACAAATACTGCAGAATAAACTTTTGTAACCTGCATGGACCCAAGATTCTCACAGAAATCAGTCAAGTTTGGTGAGGGAAAAATCATGATTTGGGGTTACATTCAGTATGGGGGCGTGCGAGAGATCTGCAAAGTGGATGGCAACATCAACAGCCTGAGGTATCAAGACATTTGTGCTGCCCCTCAGCAGGATAGCACTCCTTCTCATACTTCAGCCTCCACATCAAAGTTCCTGAAAGCAAAGAAGGTCAAGGTGCTCCAGGATTAGCCAGCCCAGTCACCAGACATAAACATTATTGAGCATGTCTGTTGTAAGGTGAAGGAGGAGGCATTGAAGATGAATCCAAAGAATCTTGATGAACTCTGGGAGTCCTGCAAGAACACTTTCTTTGCCATTCCAGATGACTTTATTAATAAGTTATTTGAGTCATTGCAGAGATGTATGGATGCAGTCCTCCAAGCTCATGGGAGTCATACACAATTTTAATTATTTTTCTACTGCACCGTGACTTTATATTCTATGCTGTACATTATTTCTGTTAAGTGACAAGACTTTTGTCTAAGCAAAGTCAGACCTTACTGTCCTAATTAAATAATTAAAAATACAATAATAGTCATATTTTATTTTGGTAAAATAAGCGAAATCTAGAAGCCTTTGCCTTTCATATAAGCCACTTCTGATACCAAATGATCAACTAGAAGTCAAGTTATTATTTGTTGTTAACAAAACTTGGATAGGCGACAAGACTTTTGTCAGGTAGTGTATATTTGAGGGGGCGGCATGGTGGCTCAGTGGTTAGCACTGTCACCTCACAGCAAGAAGGTAGCAGGTTCGAGTCCTGGCTGAACCAGTTGGCACTTCTGTGTGAAGTTTGCTTTTGCATGTTCTCCCTGTGTTTGTATGGGTTTCCTCCAGGTGCTCCGGTTTCCCCCATAGTCCAAAGACATGCGCTATAGGTAAATTAAATAAACTGAATTGACTGTATTAGTACGTGTGTGAATGCAAGATTGTATGGGTGTTTCCCAGAGTTGGGTTGTGGCTGGAAGGGCATCCGCTGTGTAAAACATATGCAGTACATATATAGTTGGTGGTTTGTTCCGCTGTGGCGACCCCTGATAAATAATGGACTAAGCCGAAGGAAAATGAATGAATGAATGGATATATATTTGAGTGTAGGTCATAGTTCCTGGTTTTCCTTTGCTTGAATAGTTGCATTATTGTTCATTATTGCGTACTTTAAATTAGGATCAATCAATTTTGTGTGAGCAACAGAGTTTGGACAATGAAACTGAAACACTGGCCAATTTAGTGTTGGAGGTTTCATGGCTAAATTTGACCAGCCTGGCAGCCGATCTTCATTGATTGCACATTCCCCCAGTAAGAGCAGAGTGCGAAGGCTTAATTAGCAGAGTAATAGTTCAGTTTTGCTTAAAATATTGCAATGCACATGACAGTATGGGTGACACATTCACAGTTCAAAAAAGGACACATTTTTGGTGTCTGTCTTGCTGGTGCATCTGTGACAGCAAGTGTTGTCTTGTCTTGATGTATCAAGAGTGACGGTATCCAGAGTAATGTCAGCATACCATCAAGAAGAATGAACCACATCCAACAGGAGTAACTGTGGACACAAGAGGAAGCTGTCTGTCCGGGTGCTAACCCAGATTGTATCCAAAAAACCTAAAACCATAGCTGCCCATCTCACTGCAGAATTAAATGTGCATCTCAACTCTCCTTTTTCCACCAAAAATGTTTGTTGGGAGCTCCACAGGGTCAATATGAATGGCCGGGCTGCTATAGCCAAACCTTTGGTCACTCGTGCCAATGCCAAACATTGGTATCAATGGTGCCAACAGTGAAAATCTTGGGTTCTGGACAATGTGAAACATGTATTGTTCTCTGATGAATTCACCTTCATTGTCTTTCCCACATCCGGGAGAGTTATGGTGTGAAGAAGCCCCCCAAAAAAGGCGTACAACCCACACTGTTGCATGCCCAAAGTGAAGCATGGGGGTGAATCAGTGATGCTTTGGGCTGCAATATCATGCCATTGCCTAGGCCCAATACTTGTGCTAGATGGATGCGTTACTGCCAAGGACTACCGAACCATTCTGGAGGACCATGTGCACCCAATGGTTCAAACATTGTATCCTGAAGATGGTATCAAGATGATAATGCACCAGTACACACAGCAAGACTGGTGACAGAGTGGTTTGATGAACATGAAAGTGGAGTTGAAGATCTCCCATGGCCTGCACAGTCACCAGATCTAAATATTATTGAGCCACTTTGGGGTGTTTTGGAGGAGCGATTCAGGGAATGTTTTCCTCCACCAGCATCACTTTATGACCTGGCCACTATTCTGCAAGATGAATGGCTCAAAATCCCTCTGGACACTGTGCAGGACTTCTATCTGTCATTCCCAAGATGAACTGATGCTGTGTTGGCCGCAAAAGAAGGTCTTATACCATACTAATGAATTATTGTGGTCTAAAACCAGGTGTTTCAGTTTCATTGTCCAACTCCTGTATACGCCCTGCCCTGCCTACATGTTTCAGTTGAGATTACATCAAACATCGAAAAAAAAAAGCACTTAAAATCGTATGTTTGCAGTTTATAGTTCTATATTTACGTCTATAATTGCACTTTTGAACCAACTTCTACCCCTCGAAGAACCCTTGAATCTACCCATACCACTAAACCGGTCTCCAATCTTACCAGTGTCCCACCTCAGCAGAAAAAGTGCATATACTGAACTACTACAATTGTATTTACAGACTATATAAAGTAGAACCAAATAGTTTTAGGACCTGCAATAGAACAAACTTGTGGCCCTCCGGTTTTGTGTGCCTGTGCCAAGTTTTCCATCAGCTGTTTAAACTTCTAAGTGGGTCCTCTATGGTCTGGACCGTCCCGTCGTCCTCTCCCTGTCAACAGCCAAAGTAAGAGTTCTCTAACAGATTTTCCACGCACTTCTTTGTTTTTCTCCTATCCCATCGCCCCTCTACGTTTTATAGCCACACGCATTCTTTTATCCTCCTTCCGGAGCTCTTATGCCAATTTTTGGCTTGGCGTAATCTGAAATGGTGCTTAAGTGAATTTATGTTGTGCTCAGTGCATTAACTTCTGCCGTTTTTTGCCTTTATGTTGCGGGGAGCTTTTGTGCGTGTGGAAGAAAAAAGGAGAGAGAGAATGAGAATTTGAAACCCAGACCACGGACTAGACAGCCTATCAGTATTCAGCGGAGAAAGTGAGTGATGGAGAGAGAGAGAAACGGAGGAAAGAAAGGAGGAGGGGTGATGTATCAATATTCTGAGTAGTGTTTGAGGGCAAGAAGAACGAAGCGGGGAGGGGTGGGAGAGGGGCGCGGGTGCGCGGAACAGTCCAAGCGGGTTTATTCGCTCAATGTTTTTTAGGCGAGCCAACCCGTAGGGTGAGATGATATCGGTAGAACGCTTACGCTGAGGATGGAGACTCAAGTATGTGTTTGTCTGAGCGAAGTGTTGTTCAAGTCGAATGTGACGGAATCCTAGCCCAATGCTAGCCATAACTCCACTCTCCCTCTCTCTCTCTCTCTCTCTCTCTCTCTCTCTCTCTCTCTCTCTCTTTTACTCTGTGTGCTAATCAGCATTTGAAAGGCAGCTTTGACAGTGAGAAAGAAAAGTGAGGGCAGTGGGGAGGAGGGAGTGTAAACGAGAAAGAAACGAGAGAGTGAAAGAGAGAGAGAGGTAGGGGCCGTACAAGCATTTCTTTTATATTTACTAGCGATTGAGGGAAGAGAGAGAGAGGGACCGAGAGAGGGAGCGGGTGAAGTGACGACCGGTGCGTGCAGCTTTCCCAAGAGGAAATGAAAAGAAAAGAACGAGGAAAGAGAGAGAGCCAATGCAGGGAGCACGCCAGAGAAGGAAACAGACTCGCATCCTCCAACTCCAGTCATATCTGAAGCGATCCCGCTTGGAAAGTGAGGGAGGAGAGAGCCGCTGCTGCTGCCGCTGCAAACACACACGCACACACACACATGCACACACTCTTGCGGCTGCAGACCGCTGTGTGTTCGCCTGCTCTTTTGTGCCAGCAGCTGGGATTGTTCTTGGCCCCGTCTGACCCCCTTGTCACCCCCCATGTGAGAGTGTGTGTTTGCATGTGAGTGCGAGGGGTCCTGGAACGTGGACTGAGACGAGAGGGGAGGGTCACGGTTCGGGGTTTGGGGGTTCGGATCGGGACGGGTCCAAGACTTCTAAGGGAGAGGAGGAGGGAAACATCTGCCACCCAAACAGCTGCTCAGAGGTGGACATGCACATCTGGTGAGTCCGTTTACATCAGCAAAACACAACTTCTTTCTGTTCTGGTCAGTCTTCATGAACACATGCCGGACTGTCACAGTCATATCTGACAGCTTCAACTTTTAAGATCTGAGCTTCTTTTCCTTAAACTTGTTGATGGCTTTGCGACTGCATGGGGGGGGGGGCTCGCCTTCCTGGGAAAGTTTTTGGGAAAGACATTTTGCTCATAAGTGTACTTGTCTTTCCCCCTCAATGACAGAGGTATTGGGAGCGGAGGGGAGGAATGCTGGGGTTAATTGTGCGGACCGCCTCGGCTCGCTTTCAAACATCATCTCTCACTTAATTAGTGGATTTTACAAGATTAGTGTGCTTTGCATTGACGCTGTGTTCTGTGGAAGGTAGTGAATAGTAGGCGGCCGTCTTCTGTTATCTGATGTCTTTGGATTAAACGGCTTCTTCTTAATGACTGGATTTGTATTAGGAATGAGGTAAATATTAACATTTTCCTTCATCGGTTTGGGCTTAATGTGGGATTTAATTCAGTTTGGCGTGCTTTTAACTTTTAAACATAACTTTTTTTGCTAAGAGTCTTTTTAAATTGTTAACTAATATTGAGGCAAGTGTACTAAATTATTATTATTATTATTATTTATTTATTTATTTAAAGTTTGCTCACAAAACTGCTCCAAATTTGTAAACTGCTCCAAATTTATCACACGTCCTTAGATTTTGCACAAATTAGTAATCAGACAGGTTAATTATTTTCAGACAGGATAATAAAATAATAATTTCACATTTTACACAATAATTACTGCATTATTACAACATAATTACAATGTAATACTGTAACCAAATATCAATATGGGATTTTTTCAGATAGATTCAGCCACTTAAAAGAAAGTTCATTGCATTTATTTGTGCCATGGCTGTGTTGAACAGCTGAAACTATAGAGACAGAAATTATTTTGGCACTTTTCACCCTCACTATGGCAGCAGTTTCCAGGGAAAGAAACACAAAAAGCGAGGGAGAGAAACTCGCTTGGGACTCTGCAGTTTTAGTTTTAGGAGAGTGAAAGTTAGTTTGCCGGTTTCCTCTCATTTTGCGAGTTTTGAAAAATAGCTTCATATTAGTTAAAAAATCCACCTGTTGCACTCAAAAAAAATTTGTGCTGCTTATTGAAACTATTTATTTAAAATGAGCTAAATCAACACAATTCTTGAGATTTTTTGGGACAACTTAATTGTTTTATGTTCAATTAACTTTTTAAATACAATTAACTTAATCGGTTTGTGTTGGGACAACATGAAGGAATTGTGTTGAACCCAGCTATTTTTACAGCATGCTTGTAAAATGTATTTGCCTGAACATGCTGTAAAAAGCAAAAACGAGCCCTTTTATAGCTTTTTCAAACTTACCTGCCTGGTAAATGTCTTTCGATGGTTTAATGTAATGCAGTCAAGGTAATACAGTCATAATACATGATCTATTTTAACTAATCTAGTTCATTTAGAGGTTTTTATGTTGCCTGAAACTAATTTGTATTGCTTATTTTGGCAGAAACAAATAAAAATGTTCATTTAGACTCTTAAAACATTGTTACAATGTTACTATCATTTCACAGTATAAATATTAATCACAATCAAAATTGCGCATTTAAAAGAACATGAGCTGCCTATTTAGTAAACGCTGCACATCCAAAGACTGAATCCGCATATGCGTAAGACATCAGGGCATCTCTGACGAGAACGTGAATTGAGAATTGATGGAAGTTCTGCAGGTGTGTACGATGGAGCTATAGGACCATAAAACACGCACGCACGCACACACACACTCTGAATGGGACAGACAGGCCTGGTGACAGACAGTGTCAGCGAGGTGTCAGTGAGAAGCTGTTGGTGTCACACTTGGTTGACCTGATCTGTGGTCAGGCTGTCCACTGCAGCCCACTGTGACTCCTTACATAACCATTTCCTGCCACTCACACGCAGATCTGCAGGGACATGCGCGGATATTTATATACTCAACATACACACACACACACATCGATATGCCCTTATAAACACACACACACAAACAAACAAACAAACAAGAGCCCTTGTAAATATACAGATCCTCACTCCTCTGCAGTCACTGAGATGGGATCTTACCAACTGCTTTTGACCTTCTGCACACTTAAAATCGTCTGATAATCTGAACATACACTGTGAAAAAACAAATGCTAGGTTTCATGCAATTCCTTCATATTGTCCCAACACAAATCGATTCATTTAACTTGATAGTTTTTTTTCTCCACAAATTTAAGTGGATTGAACATAAAATAATTAAGTTGCCCCCCCCAAAAAATCTCAGGAATTGTGTTGGTTCAGCTCATTTTAAATAAGTAGTTTGAACAAGCAGCAAAAATGTTTTTTTGAGTGTAAGCATCAGAGTTTGACAGAAAGCGCTTTATTATTGACATATGTTGTCTGTATATTTATGAAACCAAAATAAGTGAGTATCTTTAGGTCACATTTGGTGCCAAAATGAATAGAAATACAAGAATATATATAAATTGTTTTGAGACAGTTATGCTTATTTTCTCTATATACTTAATAATTTCCTTATAAAATCAGCAATAATTAAAGTATGTTTACTGTACACTCAAAAAAATGAATGTTGCTGTTTGTTCAAACTACTTATTTAAAATGAGCTGAAACAACACAATTCTTGACAACTTAATTGTTTTATGTCCAATCCACTTAAATTTGTAAAAACTAATAAGTTATGTTGTCCCAACACAAATTGATTGTGTGGAACCCAGCCTTTTTTACAGTGTTAATTGAATTGTTGTATATAAAATAAATCAACAAAACTCTACATTGTAAAAGGATGCTTATTTACAGTCATTTGAAAGCGCATTAAAGGAGTAATAAAAGTGCAACAGATATTGTATATAAAGTTTTAGATTATTAAAATAAATATATAATGCTTGCATTAGGATTTTAGTAAACATTTTCTGCATTAAAGTAGCACGAAATTTGAAGAAATCCAATAAAACTTACACACAAAATATGTACGTCATGTAAATAAGTATAATTGATTACACTTTACAATACCTTCCATTTGTAACATTAATTACCATGAACTAACATCGAAAAATACTTCAAAATCATTTTTTAACTGATTAACTGATGTTAATTTCAACAACATTTGCGTAATTAGTTTTTAATAAAACCAAAAGTTAACATGAGTTATCAAAATAATAAGCAGTTGTGTCTATATATAATTTCCTTAACGCAAAAAACATGATATCTTTTCAAATTTAGCATGAGCCGAACATGCCTACGATTCATTTTATGCGACTTAAACAAATGTCCTGCAGTTGTCCGTGTGGAATAAAGCAAGAAATGTACTTGCTATATAGCAATCATGAAGCGATATCCTCTGATTCTCACTAAAATGCAAATGGTGCTCTAATTTGCCCTGGTGCTTTTAATGAAACAGGGATATTTAAATGCATGGATGTGACTGCAGTTTTACTTCAGGCTTCTCTGACATCACCTGTACGGCCGCAGGTGCCTGTTTGACCTGTTTGTGTGTTTTCAGGACTCGTTCCCTGTCTTTAGGGCTTATTATTATACTGTGTGTGTTTCACATATACACTGCGTATTTTTAGCAAAATGAAGTCATAAATATTTTGCAGTACATACTGTTTTTTTTTTTTGTTCATAGACATATTCATAGTGAAATTTGAATTTGAGATAGATGGTGTAGCCAATAGAAACTCTAAGAATAAAAAAGGGATTTATTACTTTCTGAACCCGTTCAGCACTCAAAAAAATTATTTTGCTGCTGGTTTAAACTACTTATTTAAAAATGAGCTGAAACAACACAATTCTTGAGATGTTTTTGGGACAACTCAATTGTTTTATGTTTACTTAAATTTGTTAAATTAGTTTAATCGATTTGTTTTGGGACAACATGAATGAATTGTGTGAGTGCCTGCAGGGCCGTTTATACACTGTGTGTTTTGCATATATTTTGTGTGTGTGTGTGTGTTTTTAAAAGTAAAATTCAGTTATGAATATTTAGAAATGTGTACGTTTTTCTTCATAGACATGTTCATCCTGATCTATGCTGGCAAGTATGTATTTGAGTTATAATTTATAGAAAGTTTTTTTTCTATTTTTAAAAAGAAGCTAAAATATTACAATCCATAGATGCTGTTAACTTTGTGAGTAAGAATAATAATAACAATAACAACAACAACAACAACAACAACAACGTTAATAATAATAATAATAATAATAATAATTCTTCTTCTTATTCTTCTTCTTCTTTTTCTTCTTCTTCTTCTTATTATATTCGACCCTTAAACAACAACTAATCAAATCTAATTATTCAACAGTGACAAAATATTTATCTGTCATTGATTGGATGCTGTTTTATGGTTTAACATTTCCTTTAAACTCAAGTCTTTTTTTAATTTCTATAGCACTTTATACAATGTAAGCAGTGTAAAGTTTCATTAGTGTGAAACAAGTACGCTTCATCAGGCAGCGAATGCTCCACAGAATGCTGATTTTGTATATCTACATTTAAAAGAAGAAAAAAAAAGCGACATATGCGGGATCTCAGAGGAGCAGACCTCTTCCGCTCTGCGTTTTAGCGCTGTGGGTCAGGAGAGCATGTGTAGGGTCAGTTTGATCTAATCAAATGAAGTATTGATTCCATTTGATAATTAATGGGGCAGGTGAAGATGAAGATGCAGCCTCCAGCTCGCAGGATTTGAGAGGAACCTTGGACTGGGAATGATGGGAAGCCGCCAAGGTCAGCGGGCAAAACCACAAGAGCCGAGTCCAGTTAAATGAGATAGCGAGAGAGAGAGAGAAACGCTGTTGACCAGAGCTGATTTATCAGCCTTCGAAGAAAACGAGACAACATCTGACTTCCTAATGCCGGACTTCAAATGCAGAGAGATGTGAAGAGAAATTAGTATTCTGCGGAAACGGCTCCATATATTGATGGAAGACTACATGCAGTATATATATATATATATATTTATATTTATACATTATATATATGTTATATGTGTGTATGTGTGTTGCTCAACAATTTGCACTTCAAAGATGCTAGCTTAATAATTTCAAAAGCAAACATAATTGAATGTTACACGCAATAGCAATATTTCTGCAGTTACTACTATTAGACAGTACCTTGAAATGCTCTTGCATCAAAGAAATACGTAGAGATGCTAAATTATTGACATTTTCTTTTATGCATGACTTTGTTGTAATCTTTTGAAGCTGACTTTTCAGGCTTTCAAGATGCGTTTTTGTGACATATGGCTGACATATGACTTTGACTTTATAGCTTTTGTGACCCTTGCAGAAATATGAGTGTTCCCACAAGTAATTGGTGAAGATTGCTGCAAATTTAGCAGTTATCAAGGCCAAGTTCACTGCAAAATAAACCGTTTTTACAAGAGAACAAACTGGACCTTTAGAATTAGATTGAAAAAAAATTTCTGCTTAAAAAATAATGATTCTTTGTTTTTCTTTTCAGTTTGAAGAACAAAATGAATCAGAGACAACATATCAAGAAAACAACAACAACAATAATAATAATAATAATAATAATAATAATAACAATAATAATAATAATAATAATGCCAGCTGGGCGACACGGTGGCTTAGATGTTAGAACTGTCACCCCACAGCACGAAGGTCGCTGGTTCGAGTCCCGGCCATAGTGTATGTGTGTGAATGAGAGTGTATGGGTGTTTCCCAGTACTGGGTTGCAGCTGGAAGGGCATCTGCTTTGTAAAACCTTTGTGACCCCTGATGAATAAAGGGACTAAGCCCAAGGAAAATGAATGAATGAATGAATGAATGAATAATGCCAGCTCTCAAAATACAATCATGTTTACAAAATGTTTACGTTTTGCTACATAAAATAAACAAACTTAATTTAAAACTTTTATTTATTTATTTATTTATTTATTTATTTATTTATTTATTTATTTATTTATTTATTTATTTAT
>CAIGQV010019070.1:26914811-26925109 GCA_903798115.1 Danio jaintianensis | reverse complement strand
TATTTATTTATTTATTTATTTATTTATTTATTTATTTATTTATTTATGTATTCATGTATTTATTTATTCATTTTTTTCATTTTTAGATTTATTCGTTTATTTTAGGTTTTTGTTTGTTTACATTCTAACTTTAAACGATTCTCTGAAGTTTTCCAACTTAAAGCCTTCTGAAGTGATCCAAAAATAGTTTCTCGCACAAATCTACTGAACTGCTTTAAAAGAGTCGCAATGTAATGAACAATTCTTTTGTGGATTATTATTTTTTTGAAGTGTAAATGCCTGTTCACAAAGGTTGAAAACTTTAGTGGCCATAACTTCAAAGAAACTAAATATACAGCTTGCTTTAAAGTGACAAACAGAACTGAAGCAAATGCATATAATAAATACAATGTTATTGTCGATTTCTGTGGATTTTATTGCTATAGTTTTCTTCATAGTCATTGTTATTAGTGTGAATTGCATTTAACACTAGAGTCACAAACAACGACTTGTCCATTGTGGAAAATTTCTCCTTTTGTGTTCTACGAAAAATAGAGAATGTTACGATCACATTTACCATTGATCTGCACAAGTTAACAAGTGAAATCCAACTAATGTAATACGAATTTGTGCAATCGAGTTTCACAAGAAAAAAAAAATGTGTAAAAAAAAAAAAAACGACATTACCCATAATGCTGTACACTGTAAAAAGTGATTAGTTTACTCACTTTTTAAGTAAAGTTAACCAGTTGCCTTAAATTTAAGTAAATGATCTATGTGCATAATTATATCAATTAAGTCAACTTAATAGTTCAGAGTTACAACAAGTAAAGTCAACTTGTGCAACAAAAGCAATGGGTTTGCTCATTTTTTTTAAAGTGAAAGTGAAGTGAAAGTCGTGACATGGCCAAGTATGATGACCCATACTCGGAATTTGTGCTCTGCATTTAACCAATCCAAGTGCACACACACACATACAGCAGTGAACACACACACACGCACATACACACCGTGAACACACACCTTGATCAGTAAAGTAAAGTAACTACCATTTAAACTGCAAAGAGCAAAGTGTGGTGGAAATGATTTTTAGCTCTGCCCACCTACATAAAGCACAGTGAATGATGTAATCGAGTATATACTGGTATTGGTTTTGATTTAATGTAAATTTGTCACTTTATTTGTTGGACCCCAGGAAGAATATCCACGATGGTAGTGGCTATTGGACCGGGCCGGTCCAATAGCCCGGGAGCTTGAGCAGTGAAGCCAAAATCATGTCGCGTTTTCACTGTCCACTTTAGTGTGGTGCAAAGATTATTATGCGTTATTGAAACATCAAGGAGGACTCAGCAAAGAAATATCACTTATTAAATTAAAATTACTTTAATTATAATTTTAAGCAACACACTTAAATTGAAAGGGGAAACATAAGGGCGATCTTAAGCAAAAAAAGACCCCTAGCCTATAAGGTGTTTTATGGAATATCTTAAACTGAAAAGCTATATGTTTTTTCTTTCTCTTGTTTATTTATTTATTTTTTGGTGCATGTACTCGTGTGCGATCGGAAAACTAGTGCAATGGCGGCTCACCATTTTTACCAGACTCCATCTTTGCTTTCACTCCGCCCCGAAGCCCCAGCTGGCTCGTTTTGGCCCAAGGTATTCGGTGGGCCGAGGAAGCCCCTGGAAGCCCCTCTTTGGCCCGATCAGGCCCCGGAAGTGACTGTGGACTGACCCTGGCTTGCACTGGCACGCTCACTTTAGGTGCGACAGTGGAAACACGGCTTTTTAAAGTTATTGGGTAACACAACATATATTTCTCAGAGCAAAAAGATGTACACATTGTACAAAGTGTGCTCTTTTCTCAAGCTCTGGCACAAAATCATTGGTTATTTTGGGCTAAAAGCAAAAATAGTCTAGAGCAGCAAACTATATAATTTACATTCAGCAACATCCCTGGCTTTCTTTGTTAAGTTTATTAAATAAATGTTCGTTCAAATGAAAAATCACTAGCAAAAGTGACCTGAAGATTTTTAATTTGAGTTACTGATCCAATTTATGTTCAAATTAGTACTGCAATTGAACAATATCAGTATCAGTATCAGAATCTGCATAACTTTTTTGTTAAAATCGTTATCTGGCAAAAAACCCCAAATCCTATCGGTGCATACCTAATTTGTTTCATGGTATTTTATTTGATTTGCTTTATTATCAATGCCTAATGCATTTTTTTTTTAAAGTTAACTACATATTTGTTCACCTTTGTTTTGTCTGAGTTGCTTATATTTAATTGTTTCAAATCAAATTTGTAATGCTGTGATTCACCTTGTAGCTGGTTGGTTTGGTTATTGCTTTTAACGCTTTAATGAAGACTTTTGGGAAGATTCATTAATTAAGAACACATTTCCAGAGCCAGCTTTATTATTGACAGTCAACAAATTTGACGACTGAACTGTCAGGATAAAGTCTATAAAGTTATGTCTAGAAAGCTGTGTGATGCGACTGTGGCCCACCACAGCTGTTTGCGGTTTAGATTTATTAGGAGAAAAAAAGGGGGGAAAAAAGAGATGATGGCGGGTGCCAGGAATGTGAGAGGGGGGAAAAAGTGCCCGATGGCCACATACAGGAATTGTTTTCTTCTTCTGTCAAAGGCATTCAAAGGTCAAAGTCACCAGAGTCACCCTGCATTACAAAAAATGAATAATCCAGAACGTTCCAGAGGTCCTTCACGCATCCTCATACGAGTGCATGTGACATTTAAAGCCGAATGGCAGTGTTAAATCTGGCCTGGAAGTGTGGGACCAATAAATGTTGTGTGTGTGAGAGGAAAGCTAGTGACTTTATGAGCGTGTGTGTGTGTGTGTGTGTGTGTGTGTGTGTGTGTGTGTGTGTGCGTGCGCGTGCGTGCGTGCGTGCGTGTGTGTGTGTGTGTGTGTGTGTGCGTGTGTGTGTGTGTGTGTGTGTGAAAGAGAGTTGGTAATAGACGTGGTGTATTGTCTCCATGCAGATTGGTTTAAATGTGTTCATTTTCCCCATTTGGCAGCTCCACGGGGAGGGGCGGAGCACACTAACGAACCTCTGACAGCTGGAGGCCCTAATTAACGATCCCCTCTGAAAACAAACAGCCACAGGCTCGCCAAACACACACCCGACCTGAGCCAAATCCCTCCACACTCCACACTCGCACAATACATACGTGATGCGCTTTGGATCCGGATGCTTGATGCAAATGGAATAATGGTAATATTTAAAAACAATAGAAATTCTGTCATCTTTTGTCAACCTTATGTCACTCTAATAATGTTCAACTATATGGGGATGTTTACTCAACATCTTTTAAAAGTAATACTGGATAAGTTTGTAAATGTTTTGGCCACTTATTTATGTTCTGGTGACCTGAAAAAAGGTTTAAAATACAAAAAGTACAAACTGTTTGATAAATAAGCTGAAAGTCTAAAATCAGATCAATAAAAAAGCTCATAAAATTATATTAAATACTCTAACTATGACAACCAAATAAATAATCAATAAATAAATAAATACATGCAATATCATGTGTGTATATATATGAATTATATTACAAAATACAAAGTTAGTTTGAACAATATTTTAAATGTCTTTGTTCATAAAATGAAAGTCAGTTTCATTCTAAACAAATCTAAACCTCAGTGACAAAGTAACATAGGTGAAACAAAATCTAAATATTTAATTTGTTTTTAGTTAGTTTTTCCCACATAACAAAAGTTGTACATTTGTCTTCTCTAAGCTGTTGAAAGTGGTAGAATTTATTTTGCTGGTAAAATTACAAATAATTACCCAAAAAAGCCAGGTAAATAACCCACTGAATTAAAGATGTATGAAAATTTGTAGATTTTGTTGTAAATCAATTGTGTTTGTCTCTCATGCTCTCTATGCTTAAGATGACAAAAGCACCTCTTTCCAGAGAATCGAGCTAATGACCAATTCACAGTTTGAGTCATTAGAAACTAGTTTTAGCAGAATGTGTCTATGATCTTAATCAATAGATATGTTCACTTTATAGTCGACTTTCAGAGCAGACAGTGACCTTCAGTGGAGTTATTGTCCGTTTGTGAAGGGCATGAATGTTAGCACACCTTGCATCAAGGTTACAGAGTTAATTGAACAATTACGGTGGACAGGACCTCCATTATGTCTGTGGAGATAGTGAGGATGGCGAGCGAGATCCCGCACGCGATTAGATGAGACATGATAGTCTAAAGACCACCAATCTCTCCTTCTCTGTGTGTGTGTGGTACAGTTGCTAATGCTAATTTCACATCGTCATTTGTAACTTTGTCTCTGATCTCTTGTATTTGTGTTGCATCACATACAATTTATTTATCAGCAAGTCTGAGTTCTTACCCAATGGGCACCATGATGTCAAAAAGATTTTAAAAAGTCATTAAAAAATGCTAATCGATTTGATATCAAAACCTTGACGTCTATTTGACATCCACACACTGATGCCCTTTTGAACACCAAAATAACGACACAAAAAGTATTATAATATATGTTATAAGCTTCATTTTCACATTTCCACTGGATTTTGTATGCCTAATGTAAACTACTTTAATGTCAAAACAACATCAAAATGACATCTAATATTGGCGTCAAAAAACATCAGAAATTGATTGCAGGACAGACCTTGCATTTTTTTTTTTTGATGTGTTTAAGATTCCTGCTGGGTAATCTTCATTTAGGTGTCAATTTGTCTCAGATGTTCTCCTGAAGGACAGATTAGTACAATGTTGGTGAGTTTAGTGGCATATGAAGCTCACAAAAAAAAATCTCTTTGAACCAACCAGCTTTCTTTTGGTACACATGCCAGTTTTGTGCGCCAACATGAACCTGATTGAAATCTGAATGGAGAACTTAAACTCAGAATTTTATATCGATTTCTGTTGAAAGCACTGGATTTCAACTGCAAACTTTCATAGAGAGATGGTAAATGCAACTTTTCTTTAGGAGTTATAAATTAATTTGTAAATTATCGGTCAGAACAGTTTCCAGGTGAGGATGAGATGTGTTGGATTTTGGTATCATGGAAATCTGAGCACATCTGAAGAAATCGTTGACATCTTATCTCTGAAAATAGGGTATAGAAATACGTTTTCCCTCAAAACATTCAAACAAACTTCAGAAATAAGCATGACATTTTATAAAATACAGTGCTATTTTCTTGGAATAGATACCTCCATATATTTAAAAAAAAAAAAAAGCATGCATACATATTTCAAGAAAGTACTGGGCTAGTCAAATGTTATTATAGAAGGTTAACTGGAAATTATATATATATAATTATATATATATTTTTTACTTCAAATTAGCTTGTTCTTTGTAATTATCCATGATATTTACTAGCCAGTTTTTAGTGAAAAATGTTTTTACACCAAATGTATTTTAGTGCACTAGCAATTTCTGAGTAACAATTGCTTTAATTAGACACTGAATATATTTTTCACCATAGAGAAGCCATATCAATTATTATTATAAGTTAGTGATTAGCCAAGGTCTCCATTTGCTGTCTGTTACATTTGAAAATTTGTATTTACATTTAGATGAAAATGCAATTTTTTTTTCTTACAAAGGTTTTCAGACCTCCAATATCCCATTAGCACAAAACACATTATAAAGAGGTCTCATGTTTGACTTTTCTTTCCAATGGACACTGAAAAAGGGATGTACTTTAGTCTCTACATCTCATGGTTAAGCTGTTGATGATGATTTTAGTGTAGTCCTTGGCTCACCTGAAATGAACATGGCTTAATACACGTTTATGTAATGTCAGAGGTGGCCTCAACCCATGTGATTAAACCGCTGATGTTGTGTTAGTGTGTGTATGTGTGCCAGGTCAGGTCAAAGGGGTAGTGTAGGACTGTGGCATGAAGCCAGTCTGACTATGTTGTGATTTACCCAGAGCTGGCCGGCGGGCATCTCCTGCCTGTGGGTACATCATCACACTGCTGGAGGGCAAGCTGGCCCTTTAAATGTCATAGAGATGAGTCCAGGATGAAACTGTGGCCAAACTGCCCTGAAAACTCATGGATTTGGAGTCTGTGTGTGTGTTTGTGTTATTGGGATTTAAAGAGAGAAAGTTGATTCACAGTGTTTTGGAATATTAATAAGTAACAATGTATATCCAAACAGGAATGCTTGTGGTCACTGCCACTTGATTGTTTTATTTGTCTCTATGAGCGATTTATGAGTTATTTAAAAGTACTTTTTTATTTAGTAGTGAATTGACTCTATGAGTGAGTCATTAAATCATTCAACAGATTCAATCAAAATGCTGATTTATAAAAAAAAAAAAAAGAAATAAAAAAACTAGTTGACTGTGATTGAATTATTGAATCATTTATTCAACTGATTGATTAAGGAATGAACAAGTCAATTGTCTTTGATTGGAGCAAATTATTCATTCATAAATAAAACAAGTCGATGATTCGCCAAATCATTCAGGTGATTTATTAAAAATATTATATCAATTAAAAAAAATTACTGTCTGAGCAGGTCAGTAATTTGTTTAACAGATTCATTCAAAATGCAGATTTATTTAGGTAAGCTGTAAGTGAATCATTGAACCATTCATTTAACTGATTCATTAAACTAATTCGGGAAGGAAGTTTTTGATTAAGTCATTAAATCATTGAAAACGTTTTATTATCAAAATTTATTAACTCAATTATTTTCTATAAGAATATGATTTCTGGAGGAGCTTGGCTTACAGGAGAAACAAGAAATTTGTATTTTTTTATTATTCATTTAATGCAACCTATACTGCCGTAGTGTCACGATGGGCTTACAAAAATACGAAATATATCCAAGTGCAGCAATTTAAGTTTTAATAAAAAAATAAGGGGACAGGCCAGGTACAAAAATCCAACAGAGACAAAAAAAAGTACAAAACAATAAACAAAGTGAATCAAACAATGTTTAAACAGGAATTCAAAAACATAATCAAAACGTGAAACAAATTGAACAAACAAACAAACAAACAAACAAACAAACAAACCAAAACGAGTGTCAGTGAACAGACTAGGACCAGATAAGAGCCATACAGAACAAAACAGAATCGTGTAAACAGAGTGCACCAGCAAACAGCGAAAATCCAAAGGCAAACTAAACACAACATAACAAAGCTTATAAAGACAACACTAATTAGACAATGACAGACAGCTGGAAACAAGTAGTGATCATGTGAACAACTACAAAACAGAAACAAAAACCAAACATAACTAGTGCCAAAAAGACCACAAGATGGCACTACAGCAGACGTGACACATAGCTGCATTTTCATTCAGTGTGTTTGCAGTTTATTGTCTTTTTTACTTATTTGCATAGTCATGCAAATTCCTGTTCAAATTTTCAAAAATGGTATTGTCGTTAACTGTATTCATGTAGAGTAATGGGATATTTGTTAGGTTACATTGTTATTGATGTTATATGATATGTTGATTCATTTAAAAATGATCGTTTATTTAAGAATAAGCAACTTGACTATCCTTTATGCCTGAGACATTAATTAATCATTCAATTGATTCATTCAAGAGCACTGATTTATTCAGAAGTAAAACAAGATAAGAGTGAACCATTGAATCAGTCATTTTTTTTGAAAACCCTGGTTTATTCAAGAATGAGCAAACACATGACTCTTTTTTTTTATTCTTATGAGTGAGTCTTTGAATCAATCAATAATTTAATTCAAAATGCTTATTTAATCAGAAACAAAAGAAGCAGGCTGTTGTTATATATGTGTCTGAATCATTTAATATATTTTTTTCAAAACCTGCTGACTGTCTTTAAAAGTTATTTACCGAATCATCCCCCCCCCCCCAAAAAACAAAACAAAAACAAATTTACTCTGTGAGTGAATTGTTGAATCATTCATTTATTCATTTAAAAAAGAAACAACTGACTTAAGAATGAATAAGGCGGGAGTCTTATTCACTCAGAAATAAAATAAGTTGATTGTCTTCAGCGAGTTATTAAATTATTCATTCAGCTAATTTGTAAAAATAAATGTACAGTTATTTAAAAAATGGAGATGTTGACCTTCTTAATGAATAGGTCAATGAATGATTCAGTAAGTTAATCATTATCCACTGATTTGAATCAGTTAATTAGTATTTCTGCTTTAGATTAATTTGAAACTATTTTTTATTGTTGAAAGTAACTGGCAATATTATGGTTCTATGTTATGTTATAATTTACAGGTTACAATTTAATTTACACTATAAATTGGATTGAAGCATGTTAAAAACAACTCATGAAACTGGATACTGAGTGGTGTTGAACCAAATGATCTATTCTAATGCTCATATTACAATAATAAAAAGCATGTTTTCTGTTTTAATAAAAGCTCTGTAAATTGAAATTTATGTAATGTAAGAATTTATTTATTTTTATTTTATTCGGTTTGAAGTGTGTGACAACAAAGCAGTCATCCAGAGTAATGTGTCAAAAGAATGACTCAGAAAACACGTTCACATCATTGTAGTTTATATTAACATTAATTTATCTCTTCCATGTGTTGTTTCAGCTCGTTCAGTTGGGGGTCTCGGACTGACATAGCCTCGGCCAATCACAGCCTGAGTTAGAGGTGGCGGCCCATCGGGGTCGTGATGGCGGCCATGCCGTTCGTCAGCGAGGGCAAGTGTGTGTCCGTCGAGTGGGACTTTCTTCAGGGGCTCCTCGCCAAGCCACCCACCTTACCCTGGTAAATAAAAAAAACAACACACACACACAACTTGATGGAAAATCTACTTGAACACACAGATCAGAGTGCAACATTCTTGAGTAATTTTACTTGGTTTTACTTAAGTAATATTTTTGGCGATTTGTTACAATTTAATCTGATGACCTAATTTTTACTTTAAATATGGTAAATGGAGAATTTGTTTTGAAGTTAATATTTTATTAAAGAGTTTAAAATCTCCAAAAAGTGTTTACAAGAACACTTTATGTAAAAATAATTGGAAATTATTCTCAGTGATCTAATTAGGAGTATAGCAATGGTATTAAAGGGCTGTATTGTGTTTTAGTTTTTTCCCTTGTGTCTTAGGTTTAAAATTTGGGGAAAAGCCCCCAGTTGTTAGAATTAGTTGTTATATTTTTTTGAGGTATTTATTACAGAAATCTTTTACAATTTTCTACTCTACAATTAAAGTTACTTTATAAACTGGGGGCTCGTCCGGGATGTGAACCTGGAACATTCTTATTTTTTAAAGAAAAATTAGATTTTGAATTATTTTAGGTGTTTGAATCCTTGCTTGGCATGCAAGAAGTCCCAGTTTCAAATCCCGGACGAGCCCCCAAATGTTGCAATTACTCTAATTGTAGGGATTAGAGAAAATTGTGACAATATTTCTGACTGGGTCAGGAGTGAAAACCTCCAAAAATCAACCCCTAGATTTAAAGTAATTGTAGCAAGTACAATTACACACCTTTTCCCTCGATATCTGCACTTTTACTTGAGCCTTTGAACACTTTTTACACCCCTGCACATAGATAACAACTCAATTTTTCCTGCAAGCTTTGTTTTTTGTCACTGCTCTGCGTAAGCCTATGGTTTGGATCCATTAGCGACAGATTAAGTAAGTTTTAGTAGAATTATTAATGTCTGCTCAGCTGTGGAGGATATAAAACTAAGCAGAATCAATGGCGCTGTATTGATTGAAGCCTCCAGGGTCGTCTCAGTACAACCATGAGATGTTCTTGGAGACTTTTTTTTACTTGGTACAGTGCTGTTTACACACTGAGGATCTCACAGGAGCAAAACACTGATACACTGATTTACTGTCACACATACATTATAGAGATGTAGAATCAGGGGTTTCCAGATATTTTGGTCTGATGATTAAACCCTTGAATGTAAAAAAAAATGCGCTGAGATTTTAACTGAATATTTTACTAGTTCTACAACGTATTTACATGCTGAAGACAGTGTTATTTTTATTGCTTTTATATTGTGTTTGTTTTTATTTTTATTCTTATTATAGAGGAACTGTTGTAGTTTTTATTATTTATTTTCATATTTTCTGTTTTCATTTGACTTTTAGTTACCACTTTACAATTTATAGCTTTTAGTTACAATTTTTCATTTGGTTGTACTAAGCTTTTAAATTTTTTATAATTTTTATTATTTTGTTCTAGTTATTTTAAATAAGTATTTTAGTTAGGTTAGGGGTTTTAGATATTTTAAGTCAAACTAAATAAAAATTACATACATTTTCTGTAAAATGTATTAAATATACTGTGTGTATATATATATATATATATATATATATATATATATATATA
>CAIGQV010019070.1:26902057-26914411 GCA_903798115.1 Danio jaintianensis | reverse complement strand
AACTGGGGGCTCGTCCGGGATGTGAACCTGTAACATTTTTGTTTTTTGAAGAAAAATTTGACTTTTGAATTATTTTAGGGGTTTGAATTCTTGCTTGGGGTGCAAGAGGTCCCAGTTTTAAATCCCAAACGAGCCCCCACATTCTACAATTACTCTAAATCTAGGCATTGGAGAAAATTGTGACAATATTTCTGACTGGGTCAAAAGTGAAAACCTGCAAAAATCAACCCCTAGATTTAAAGAAATTGTGGACTTAAAATGCCTTAAACCTGTGTCAACAATATATTTTCAAATATGTAAATAAAGTGTAGTTGATGTTAAACTCTCGTTCTTAATTTGATAATCACACGCAACCCCATTTATGGGTTTTTATTTTACATCGGCTACAACTGATTATTAGCTTTAGGTTACTATTATTAACTCACAGCTGCCTTTTAGTTCACCATAAAACAGACTAACACAAACACACACATATAAAGGTCATAAACTATCGTTAAACCACTGAAGCACATAGCTTTGCTGATTTACACACTCTGTCCCTTAAAGCGCAACACAGTTCTGTCTAAACAAATAAATTAGTCCCTTTTCAGTTTGAGGAACTGACTCTTTTGTGTGTGCTTTTTGGCAGTTCCCTTTCATTCTATGGGTCCCCCTCTTCACACACACACAGACACACACACACACACACACACACACACACACAATTTTCTGTGCGCCGTCCCTCCCTCCTGTGCATCTGCAGGATGAATGAGAATCAATGTCACCGACACAGAAAGAGAGCGAGAAAGAGAGAGAGGAGTGTTCGGCTCCGTCTTCCAGCGCAGTCACAAATTGTAGAGCGCCCATGACAACATAATTCCTCCACTCAGGCCCCATTGAGAGTGAGTCGATATCCAATCACAGCGACTGCTACCTGGACCGGCCTTCGCCACCGGCCCTCCCTCCATTGATCCCTCAATCAGGACCTGGACTCACCACCCAGGAGGGAGCCTGGGAACCTAACGCAGCCATTGGATTTGGGCTGGATTCTGGTGCAAGACTTCTGATGCACCATCAGCCCTCCCACTGGCCACGCTGAAGCTGATCAGAGGTCAGACATCACAGACGGCTGGAAAACCGCTGATGGAGTCGGAAAAGATCCAGACGAAAACCTTGTCTCTTAATGTCGATCTCCAGTGAGGCTTATGCTGCAAAACACAAAAAAAACTTTTAAATTGAGCTATGCTTTCTATAAAATATGATATTATAGTGAATGATTTACTCATGTTCCTATACTTTGTCAATTTTGTTAAAGGTCCAATGAAATTAAAATAAAGTTTTTTTTTTTTTTAGATGTTAGTATCAGTATTGTTAGTTTTTAGGATATCTATAAGCTAGTGTGCTCCAAAACAGTGACAAAATTTGCGTTTAGAAGATATAAAACTGATATAAACATGTAAAGCTTGTAGTTTGTCATTTCCACCTAAATGGATCAACGTTTTTTTTTTTCACGTCACCTCATACTTCAGTTTCTCATCAAATCGTGTTTCGGTTGAGATTACATCAAACATTGAATACACATGCACATTTCAAAGTACTTCACAGGACCTTTAATCAAAATGACAATTTCAAATGTCACCTGGAATTTATAAAGAATTTCTAGACTTCTCTTTAGTGATGTACCCATGATTTATGGATTGACTGTTTAGTCCTTGTCTTCATTTTGACTCAAGCTCACTTTCAGATCTTGCTTCATCCAATCACCTACTGAACTCCATGTCATTGTTTAAAGGGGGTCGAATTATGCCCTTGTTATGATGTTAGCTGTGTAATAGTCTTACGTTGTAATAGTCTGAGGTGTCTCTAGAATATGTCTATTCAGTTTCAGCGAAATTACAGCCGGCCTCTTTGTGTCCCTTCTTGGCTTGAATTGTTTACTTGCTACGTCACTTCACTACGTCACTCGTGCTCTGATTCGCTGCTGAATAACCAGTCAGAGCGCTCTCTTCAGCTGACGTCCAACGCCGATTCTACATGTTAAATTAGGCCAATGAGCTCACACCAAACCATCTAGCCAACACTGAGCGACGGACCGATAAAGCCCAATGGCCAACCATTGGCTTGATGTGTTCTGGGCTCAAGAGAGTGGGGACTTCCACAGTTTAACCATGGTCACACTTGACTAGAGCCAAATTTGTTTGGCAGGGTTTTGAAAAGGGGCGGGATAAAGCAAGATGATGCAACACTGCTAAAATTCCTTCTGTTTTCAATTTCTGTTCAGAGAGATCATGTTTTGAACTTTTGTTGTGCGAATTTGCAGGTCAGAGGTCACCAAACTTGAACTTTGGAATGTATCGAAATGGGAAACATTTCACATGAGATTGCATTTCCAGTCTGGCTCTATCATATACATGTGCATGGAAGTCAATGAGATTAAAAGTGCAGTGGGACCTTGCCTTCACTACAGAAACAATGCCTAGATATACTGTACAGTTTACTGAGCAAACAGTCATAAAGTGCACACAGAAAGACGTGAGAGCCTTTAAAGTGTTATTCACTCCAAAAAAGAAAACAAATTCTGTTATTATGTACTCACCCTCATGTTGTTCCCTGAGATTTTCGTTCATCATCAGAATGCAAATGAATAGATCTTTAGATGAAATCTGAGAGCTCTCTCATCCTCCATAGACAGCAAGAATCGTGTGATGTTACAATTCTAGAAAGGTACCAAAAACATCCTCAAAACAGTTTTGTGTGTTTTCAGTGGTTCAATTGTAATGTTATGAAGCTGCGAGAGAATATGTTTCTACGCACAAAAAAACAAATGAATTTATTCAACATTTTTTTCTCTTCAATGTCAGTTCAGGGTGCATTGTCAAGAGAGCGCAATGAACTGATGTATGCATAAAAAAAATAAAAATAAAGCACAGACTCATCCATGGAATATGTCATTATATGATTTAACATAGGCTGCATGGTGGCGCAGTGGGTAGCACGTTCGCCTCACAGCAAGAAGGTCGCTGGTTCGAGCCTCGGCTGGGTCAGTTGGCGTTTCTGTGTGCAGTTTGCATGTTCTCCCCGTGTTCGCGTGGGTTTCCTCCGGGTGCTCCGGTTTCCCCCACAAATCCAAAGACATGCGGTATAGGTAAATTGGGTAGGCTAAATTGTCCGTAGTGCATGTATGTGAATGAGTGTGTGTATGGATGTTCCCAGGGATTGGTTGCAGCTGGAAGGGCATCCGCTGCATAAAACATATGCTGGATAAGTTGGCGGTTTATTTCGCTGTGGCGACCCCAGATTAATAAAGAGACTAAGCCGAAAAGAAAATGAATGAATGAATGATTTAACATAATCCCTGTTTTTGCGTAGCATTAAATACCTTTGTGGCCAACTGTTTTTGGGGAGAAGACTGGAGATAATGAATCTGCTTTGATATGAGATTGTTACTCATCTCTGGGTTTAGATCAGCAACCAAACTGCACTGTTTTTGTAACAAACAGTAACTCGCATTAAACAGCACTAGCTCGCCTTGACCCACCTGTACATTAACATTGTCTAATTTCTCTTCCTTTAATTAATGATCATTAATTAAACAGCCTCCCTTGTCTGATTTCCCCCAGCTTGCAGAACTTGAGGAAGGAGAAGTCCCGCAATGCAGCTCGTTCTCGGCGGGGCAAGGAGAACTTTGAGTTCTTCGAGCTGGCCAAGATGCTCCCCCTCCCTGGGGCAATAACCAGCCAGCTGGACAAGGCCTCCATTATCCGCCTCACCATCAGCTACCTGCACATGAGACACTTCGCCAGCCAGGGAGACCCGCCCTGGAGTCCCCTAATGGAGGGAGAGAACAACTGCAGCAAGGGTGAGGCTTACACAGACAGAAGTCCATTTTACTAAGTGCAACATGTTCCTGAGTCAACACCTTTGTAGATCCTGGAGCAACACTCCAATAAACCAATCAGATTTGAGTGACAAGTTTACAGCTGATGCTTAGTTTGGAATTATGGTCAGGGTTTGGTGCTTCTACATCAGGGGTTCCCAAACTTTTCAGCCCACAACCACCAAAATAACAATGCTAGTGACTCGTGACCCCCAATATAAATAAGTGGTTATAAATATATAAACCTTGCACACAACGTTGCACACATACCAATAGGCACCCAGTCTATTCATCATTTAATTTTGAAGAAAGCCACTCGGAGACCATCCTCCATGTTCAGTTGTGCCCTGTATTTATTTTTGATGTACGTGAGTGCTGTAAAGGTGTCAGAAAGTTTAACTTGGTGCCATAAAATCAATGTGCTGTGTCTTTAATATAACGTAATCACCCCAGGGGTCGAAAAAAATTCGAAAGGCTGATGGCTTTTTATTTGCATGTTTTTTTTAATGTAACTATTAACTACAATTTTTTTCTTTGTAGGTTATGGATAAAATATGGTAATTGTAATAGTTTAATAAAATGAATTAGATTTTTGGAAATCACCAAGCGACCCCCCTCATTGTTCGGGGGTCCTGATCCCCACTTTGGGAACCACTGTTCTACATCATTGTTATTGAGCTATCATTTGCCTCTGATTTTAAAAATAATTTAGAGTTAGGGTTAGGTGTAGGGATTAATTTAGGATTTTCAGACAGCAATGTTGTTCTGGGATCAGATGTATCGATACATCTATGGGACACGTATGAATGGAGTTACATGCTGTACTAGCTTCTTTATGATCCACAAAAATGTCACTAAATTGAAGAAAAAATAATAATAACATGCACATTTTTATTTAATATGCAAACATATTCTACAATTTTCACTAAAAGGGTACAAAGTAGGGTTGGAAGCATTTTAAAAAATCCCTATCCTTCAGAAAATGTTCATTGCCACAGTTAAGTCAAATCATAATATTATTCTTTCTGTTTTATTTTCTAACTAGTTTAATTAATGTTTGAGTTTTGCAATTCTGTTACTGAAATTTGGGACTACTCTATAAACATTTGATGATTTCAATAGAAATGTGGAAAATTCTGATCTAAATAAGTATGACATTAAGAAATATTGGGAAAACAGACAAAAATATATCTTTCTTGAACTTTTGTGATGGGGCGGCGCGGTGGAGCAGTGGGTAGCAATGTCGCCTCACAGCAAGAAGGTTGCTGGTTCGAGCCTCGGCTGGGTCAGTTGGCATTTCTGTAAAAAAAAATACAATGTCATCACAAAAGTTCATTCATTCATTTTCTTTTCGGCTTAGTCCCTTTATTAATCAGGGGTCGCCACAGCGGAATAAACCACCAACTTATCATATAGCATATGTTTTACGCAGCGGATGCCCTTCCAGCTGCAACCCATTACTGCGAAACACCCATACACTCTCATTCACACATATACATTACAGACAATTTAGCTTACCCAATTCACCTATAGCGCATGTCTTTGGACTGTGGGGGAAACCGGAGCACCCAGAGGAAACCCACGCGAACACGGGGAGAACATGCAAACTCCACACAAAAATGCCAACTGACCCAGCCGAGGCTCAAAGCAGCGACCTTCTTGCTTTGAGGCGACAGCGCTACCCACTGCGCCAGCGCGCCGCCCCCATGATAAAGTTGTGTTTCACATTAGCTAAAGAAAAATATTTGTAGTCTTTTTTTTTTCAGTACTGCTTCCTACAAACATTTTCACTTTCATAACACACAAGCCTAATTGTCAACATTTTAAAAACAAATTCATCCAAGGCAGATTTATCCGAGGTTTTCATCAGCAGCACCAATCCTGACGTCGATTTGTATTTGAGGTGCCATTAACAGAGGAGATGGCTTTGAGTGAACCACGGCGAAACTCAATTCTAACACGACAGTGGCGTCCTGTCGATGAATACAAATGCGTTATTAATTTAAATTATGAATTTAAATGGAATAGGCTATTATTGTCTTATAGGTCGCTCATGTGCGTCGCTTGGGATACTCTCACATCGAAAATTGCCAGAGAAGAGAGAGCGAATGCTTACACACACGCACACACACACATAGAGACAGAAAAGTAATTGAGATTACGCCACAGGAGTAATCACTCGCAGTCATGCGGAGTTAAACATGGCTCATCTGAAATAATGCATTTGCTAGTTCACTAGTTGCAGCATACAGACTGTATACAGGAGCAAAATACACTGTAAAAACCCTCATCAGGATACATATTCCTTTCATACGTCTCTTTTCAGAAGGGGGGGACTCTGCCATTTGAGTTTAATCCAAGAGCAGGGTCATTCGGCTCCTCAAAATACGCTCTGTCATTCATTACATCCTCTGATAGGTTCATCTCAATTGTGAAGTGAACAATAGATCTAACAGCCAATTAGCCACTGTCTGTGTGGAAGCGAAGGGGGATGAACAAAAAGAGCCTGAGTCCTCGCTCAAGCTTGTTAACAAGTGGCCAGACCGAGGAAGTGTGTTTCTGAGAGATGGTCCTTTTGTAGGAAGCCTGCAAGCCTCATTATACCTGCCGCATCAAAGCCATTCAGTCCTGTTCAAATACCTGGGCGAATGTCTCTGTTCCTGCTTGCTGTTTTTGTCTCTTTTCATTTTTTCTGTGTGTGTTTCAAAGCCTGGTGAGGTGCCTTGTGCTTTGCTGTCTGTTGGGATTTCAGTCAGTGGAACTGTTTAGACATGTGGCAGCACCAGCTACCATCTAAATGTGGTCACTTGCACTTTGGTTATATTTAAATGTGGTTGATTTAAGGATGAGGAATCGCATTTTGGTGTCTGGGTCTATATAGATTATCTTGACATAGAAAGCATATAAAAGTCTATGTGAAATGTAAGTAGCTGAGACTTTTATTTCAGTATGTTGATGTACTTTTAACTGAAGCGGAATATTGAGTAGGGGGCCGGGCTTTCATTTTGCACATCATTCACTCATAGCAAACTAACAGTAAGAGGGGCGTGGTTAAGAATATTGTGGCTGATGAAACTGAGACTGACGTCAACAAAGAATCTCTGCCACTCCAAATGCAGAAGCAAATGGTCAGATGGTGATTGATTGCCAAAAGATTTACCAATATACTAAATGTACCAAAAAATTTCATAGATTAATTGTTCACCTAAAGAATAACAATATGTGCTAGCAAAATAAACATTGTAAATTTAGATTTTACGTGAACTTTAAAGATGAAGCATACATAGAAGGGATATTAAAGTATCTACGCTTAAGTTTTAGATCAAAAAAGTAAAAATGTGGATGAAATATATCCCATTTTCATTCATTGTGATAAATATATAGTGACAGAACTATATATTCTGACCTGTGCTATCCTCTATACTTTGACATTTACCTGTTTTAAGCTAATAATGCTATACTTTATACTCTATTAGCAACAGTATTAAAGTATAAAGCAGGTATAAAGTGTAGCCTTGTTAGTTTAACAACATGTTAACATCAAACTCTAGAGTACAGAGCATTTGCTTAGCAACATATTAGCATTATTTTTTATTTTATTCTTAATCTATTGTTTGATGTTAACTTTAAGCTAATAGTGCTATACTTTATAATTTAGAGTTTGACATTGGCATTGAATAACAAGGTTTTTTCTAGAGATTGATGTTAGCATGTTGCAAAGCTAGCAAATTACATCGCTGTACTCTGTGCTTTAGAGTGTGATGTTAATGTATTGCTAAGCTAATGTTATACTCTATAGTTTGACATTAACATGTTAAGCTAACAATGCTATATTGTATGTTCTAAATGTTGATGTTAAAGTGCTGCTAATCTTTTATACTTTATACTCGAGTTTGATGTTACATGTTATGCTAATAATGCTATATATACCCTGATACCACATGTAGGCCTACATATATTTAATATCTAAAAACTATCTATTAAACTTTAGCTATTAAAATGTCTCCTCTCAGATGTTAAATATCTGTAAGATGGTTGAGAATGTTTGTTAAACAGACCATTTAAACACATTTGTACACATAAAATGTTTTTGAGACCAATCACTCTTTAAAATATGTCCTGGCAATATGTGTGCTACTATCTAGGGAATCTAGACAATACTCTATACATATAAACATGTTGCTAAGTTAGCAATGCTTTACTCCAGAGTTTGAAGTTAACATCATGCTAAGCTAACAGTGCTATATAGTCTGTACTGTAGATTTTGACATTGCTAAGATAATAATGTTATACCCTGCACTCAAGTGCTAACATTAAAATATATATTCTAACATTAGGCTAACAAACGCTATCTATACTTCACTTTTGGTATTAATATTTTCCTTTGCTAGTAATGTTGTGCTCTGTATTCAAGTTTGACATTACTATACAAAGCTAACACTAATGTTAGCATGTTGCTAAGCTGACAGTATTATAGCTAGGGTTAGGGTTAGAAGTTAATTTAACAATTATAAAAACAACAAATGCTATACTCTGTACTCTAGAATTTGAACATATTGCTAAGCTAACTGTTTTCTAGAGTTTGACATTGGCATGTTGCTAAGCTCACATATCTAGGGTTAGGGTTAAAAGTTAAGTTAACATATTATAAAACTAACAATGCTACACTGTGATCTAGAATTTGATCGTATTGCTAAGCTAACTGTTCTAGAGTTTGACATTAGCACGTTGCTAATCTAGCAGAGCTATGTTTTAAAATCTATAGCTTAATGTCAAAAAGCTGATAACCTAACAATTAAAAACTGGGCAAATTTGCCTGTTTTTCAGTGTTGAATAAATTATGGGTCTGTTTAGATCAAATTATCGGATACGGGTCGAGGGATCCTGTGATGTTGTCTTGAAATACTGTCTAGGTAGGCGGTAGGCAGATTTTGGAACAGAGCTGATGTTTCTCACACTCCCACTCACAATCAGCAGCATAGTATAACAGGACAGAAAAGAAAAAGCACACAAAGGCTAGGAGAAATTATCTGTGTGATTTGTAATTAGAGAAATTAACTATATAACGAGGAGAGCGTAATTACAAGGGTTTGTCTAATTGCTATTATTACTGAGGGGAAACAACTCAGCTACAATTAGATGTGTGTATTTGTGTTTGTGTAGAAGATAAACATACCTGTGAAGAAGTGAACAGTACACGTGTGCACGCGTGTGTGTGTGTGTGTGTGGACACATGGCACCTGTGAGTTGATGAATGTAGGCGGCTGTATTAAAAAAAAGAAAAGAAAGAAAGATACAGTACAGATGAGAGTCTCACAACCTGATCTTCACACTTGAGAAAATCTATAACAGATTGCTGTAGTTTTATCATGCATTAACCCACACTTAGGAACTAAAGCTCTGTTTTAGAAGAATTAATGATGTTAGAAACCACTTGCTCTACAGTCATCTCATGGTGGACTCTTTGGTGGTGGACTCTTTGGTGTAAAGGTCATTTTTGAAAACCCACACTTATATAATCATAAGAAGAACAAGAGGAAGAAATTCTGATGTACAATGCAGTGTTGTTATTAGCTCAAACTATTAAAAACTTTTGTTTATTGAAGTAAATCTGATATGAAGTATGATTACAATAAATAGATCAAATTATTCTGCCTTTGACCTTCATGACGTAGGTTCTGATTTTGTGATATGCAATTCAGTTTTTTAATTTCTTAGAATTCTGGGCTTGTAATTTTAGCTGTTTTTTTTCTCCCTGAGAATTCTCACAATTCAGAACTTTTTTCTTGAGTTTACATCTGTCTATTCTGACTTTTTTTTTGTACATGGACTTCTGAATTTGAATCTTTTTCTTCAGAATTTTGAGTTTGCAATTTGCAATTCATGTTTAAGTTTTTTTTTTTTTTTTTTGAGTTCCTTGGATTTTTTATTTTTTAGATTATTTCTGAGTTTTTTCACTGAATAATCAGCTTACATTTTACAATTTAGTTTTTTATTCAGAGTTTTTTATTTTATTATACTTTTATTCAGAATTTTGAGTTTACATCTGACAATTCCAACTTTAGTTTGTTTCTCAGAGTTTTGAGTTTTCTTGGAATTGTGAGTTTACATCTCACAATTTCTTTTTTTGCAATTCAGTTTCCCCCCCTCAGAATTCTTAGTTTGCCATTTTATTTTACATTCAAGTTTACAGATTTTCATCCTGAAATTATAAATTACATCTTTTATTGTAGTTCTGTGTACATCTTCTATACATTTACTTTCACAATTCAGACTTTTTTTTTCTTGTAGTTTTTAGACTTACATCTCCTAATTTTTACTTCTCTGAATTCTAAATTTATATTTTTAATTCTTTCTGGAATTCAGAGTTTAAATATCACAAATCAAGACATTGTTCTCAGAATTTTGAGCCTAAATTTTAAAGTTTACTACTGACAATTCCAACATTTATTTTATTCAGAATTTTGAGTTTACATCTGGCAATTCTTATTTTTTCTTGGAATTCTGGAATTTCTTGGAATCTCAAAAATCTGAGGTTTTTTTGTGCAGCTCAGTTTTCCCCCTCAGAATTCTTAGTTTGCCATTTATATATACAGTGTATATTTATTTATTTATTCACTGAATTTACAGAGTTTCATCCTGAAATTATTAATATACATCTTGGAACATTTGCATTTACATTCACAATTCAGACTCTTTTTTTTTGTAGTTTTTGGTTTTACATCTCCCATTTTTTACTTTAAATTCTTTCTGGAATAAAAATTTCAAGTTTAATATAAATAGTTTAAATATCACAAATCAATACATTATTTTCAGAATTTTTAGCATAAATCTTGAAAGTCTAAGTTTACTACTGACAATTCCAACATTTATTTTTATTCAGAATTTTGAGTTTACATCTGGCAATTCTTACTCTTTCTTGGAACTCTTTTACATCTCACAAATCTGAGTTGTTGTTTTTTTGTGCAGCTTAGATTTCCCCCCTCTAATTTCTAGTTTAGTCTAGTTCTTTATATGTATAGTGTATATTTTAATTTTATTAATTTATTATTTTCAAACTTCTAAATTTAAAGTTTAAAGTTTCATCCTGAAATTATAAATGTACATCTTGAAACTCTATATATTTGCATTCACAATTCAGACTTTTTTTTTTCTTGTAGTTTTTGGGTTTACATCTCCCAATTTTGACTTCTCTGAATTTATATTTTAAATGATTTCTTTAACTTAAATATCGAGTTAAAAATTCTGAGTTTAAATATCACAAATCAAGAAATTTTTCTCAGAAGTTTAAGCCTAAATCTTGAAGTTGACTACTCACAATTCCAACATTTATTTTATTCAGAATTGAGTTTACATCTGGCAATTCTTACGTTTTCTTGGAATTCTGAGTTTACATCTCACAAATCTGAGTTTTTTTTTGTCCAGCTCAGTTTTCCCCCCTCAGAATTTCTAGTTTGCCTTACAGTGAATATTTTCAGATTTCTGATTTTACAGATTTTCATCCTGAAATTATAAATGTACTCTTGGAACGCGCATTTACAATTCAGACAATTTTTCTTGTAGTTTTTGGGTTTACATCTCCCAATTTTGGCATCTCTGAATTTATGTTTAAAGTTTATTTCTGTAATTTAAATTGAGTTAAAATTTAGAGTTTAAATATCACAAATCAAGACATTATTCTGATAATTATAAGCCTAGATCTTAAAATTCTGAGTTTGCATCTCACAATTCAGCAAATAAAAAGTTTTCAAAGATATTTTTTCTTACTGAAGTGGCACAGTTTTTTTTCAGTGAAGGCTGCTGTTTGACCCGTTGAAGGGACTGTGACTGCGGGCTGGACTGGGCTCAGGTCAGTTTGTGACGGCGGGTTCGAGCAGTGGGGGAGGAGGAGGAGGCTTTGCTCTCTGGCTTTTGTCTGCTTCCCACGTCTCAAAACCAGGACTGAAAAATGAATAGACAGAGGAAAATCAATTGCGTGACCTTCACACAGGGCGAGAGAGTGAAAGAGGGAGGAAAGAGAGACGGGGAGGGCGAGTAATGGAGGGACGATGAGGGACAAGAGCGAAAGTAAAATGGCTTTGACTCAAAAAAAAGTGATATTTAATCTGTCTTTATGCACGTGTTGTGTGAGTGTGTGTGCGTGTGCAGGAGTGTGTAGTTGTGCAGGCTCTGCCGGGGAATGACGGTCTTTATAGATAATGGGGTGATTAAACCTTTTATGTCCGACCGTCAGACCTATGGCCCTTAAAAGGATACATGCACATATATTATAGCCTGCAGCGAGTGTGGAGCAGCAGATCAAGAGCAAAACAAGCGGCTGCGGTTTTTGTACAGTTTGGTATTTATTTGTGGCATTTGGTAAGTCAAGCATCACTATTACTGTTAGGGCTTGTTTTTAGGGTTGGTGATTTAATTATCAAGCAGCTAGGTGAGGATAATGTGTAACATTAATTGATTTAAATTATAAATATTGATTTAAAACATATAATTAAATATAT
>CAIGQV010019070.1:26855388-26887057 GCA_903798115.1 Danio jaintianensis | reverse complement strand
CTGAAAAATTACTATAAAATGATGCACTGTCATCATGGCAACAGAAATGAGTTATTTAATTATTATTATTATTATTATTTTAGTGTAAGAGTGATGAAGGGCTCCAAATGAACTTTTCCAGTCATCTCAAGTCACATTAGTCAAACTGACAAAAAATCTGACTAAAGTTAAAGTTTGTATAGCTAAAAAAAAATAGTTGAAAACTGATTAAAATAATTTAAAGAAAATTAAAAACATTTGTTCTTATGACTATATATGACTATCTACTATATATATATATATTTTTTTTTCTTGCAGTCTAGCATTAGTTGATGAATATAATGTTATTAACACTATATCAATACAATGTTAGGTTATCACCCTAAAACCATAGTTGCTGATTAGTAAACATTTGCATCACAAAACTTGCTTGCAACTTGCTTGGTAAACTTGCTTAGGACGCTCACCTGGTGCACTTTTCATTTGATGTGTTCAGGTAAAAACATAATATAAACACACATTTGCTTATGTCACACTCTTTTCTTTAAAACTAACAGTTAGGTTTAGGCTAAGGTTTATCTGGAATATTATTTTTAAACATGATAACCTTTTAAGGTGGCAATATAATTCAAACTAAACCCGAAGAATGAACTGGTGAGAGGGAATGTTCACTGGGAGTTAGTTTCAGGAATTTCTAACATTACTACAGCTCATAAACACATTTAAAGTATCATTGGTCGGTCTTTAGTGATGATCTAACAGGTGGGTGTGGCTTTGGGGATCATCCTCTACAGTTTCTTCTGCTTTGACATTGAAAAGCTGATTTTCAGTACAATTTGAAGTTTATTTTTTATGTTTAGTACTGTATAAAGTGTACTATGCCAATATATAATTATATACAATGTCACTTTGCCAAAAATGTTGTCATACACAGGATTTTCAAGAGCTTAAGTTGCTAATGTAAATGTATCTTTCTGTTTTACAAATTACAGACATTTTGCTTAAAACAGCTGCTTAACATTTTGGAAATGCTTTCTTAACATATTCTTTTTATTTGTTTGTTTTCCAGTGCGAAGAACAAGTCATTCATTGGTCACTGACATATTTGAACAGCACCTGGGAGCTCATCTACTGCAGGTAAACATTCATATTTACATTTAGCAGACGCTTAATGTGCATTTATCATGTCATGTGGATCATATTACGTGATGTTATGCTGTGACTTTATATTCGTTTTTCTTCATAGAATTAGATATTCTAGGTTTTGTAAGGAGACATGGTTGTTTCATTTTTAAAAGCAGTTTGTTTGTAAAGAACAGAATTTTATTTGATTTAATTTGATTTAATATTTTTAACAGAATATCATAGACTTAAAACAATCATTCAAACAAAATACATTGCATCATAATCAACAAAACTATTATCCATATACACTTAAAATAAGAAATGAATTTAGCCAGTTCGAAATTACCATTACCTATTGACTGAAAGGACGCATTAAATTGGTCAAAAGTGACATTTAAGATTTTTAACACAAATAAATCCCATTCTTTTACACTTCGTCACCTTAAAATTATAAGGTTCTATCTGACATTTTTGTCAAATTTGAGTTATTCCCATATTCTTATTAAATGACAACATATTTACATCATGTGATATTTTTTATAAGGTGTTTACATTTGAAGACTTTGTAGATAAAACCTTTTTTGTTTTTTAAATAAAAGGTCGAACTCTAGCTTGGCTCTATAAGGTTCTTTCTGTGAGCCAATCAGCATTTTGAATGCACGCATGAGGACCAATCAGGTTCAGCTTTCTTTGTCATTCCACCGGACTTCTCCGTTGTTTAAAAAAAAAATTAATATATTAAATGTGAAATATTTTTATTTGTGTATGTATAGTCAGTGAAACATTTTTCAGTGTTTATTAAACTTTGTTAAACAACTCATTTGCTCATTGTCTGTTTTCTTTTAAAGTCTTTAAATTTGATATTAAGCCTTGAAGGGCAAATAATTAATGTAACTCACGGGGTCTTAATTACAACCATAAATATTACCATATTAATTACATAAAATTTACATCTGCATTGGACAAAATATTTAGCACAGCCTTGTATGCTTAATTTGAACAAGAAAAAATATTCATCTTAAAACATTAAATAAATGTTATAGAAAGCAAAAATGTAACTTTCTCAAACATCAACATATTGTTACAACAACATTTTTATTTATTTATTAATAAGCAGACTGATTGTATTTCTTGAAAAGTAATGCTTTTATTAATGATCTGCCAGATAGAACCTTATAATTCCAAGCGGAAAAGGTTCTATCTGCATTTGCCCTGTTTTTTTTTTTTACCCCAAAGATAATTTTGATAATTTACATTTAGAGTACATTTAGGGTCTCTGTCATGTTAATGTATGGAAGAGAACTGTTACACACTTATTGTTTGCTATATGGAATGCAAAGACTTTGAAGCTCAATATCTCAAAATCATTTAGAACACAGATAGAACCTTATAATTCCAAGGCGACGACCTTGTGTTCATTAAAGGCTTTGGTTTCCACAAAAAAAAAAGAAAAAGTGCAGCACAATTGATCCCAACCTTGACCAAGTTTTAATCATCAACTTAAGTTTTCAATATATTAAAATAGAAAACAGATATTTTGAATATTTTTAACATAGGTTTTTTTTGGACCAAATAAATCCAGCATCATGACTTTCATTTTTAAAAGTGTCCAAGATTTAAAAAAGACTCAATATTCCATCAAAAGTTCATCATTCTGACGAAATTCATAAGAAAAAAAAGTCATTAGAAGGTTACCTTGAGAAAAATGTAAAGCACACAGAGAGGGACGGCGCTGATAGAAATCAAATTAACACTTCTGAAAATCCTTATGATTCTTTGTCTCGTCCTCTTGTCAGTAATAACTAGATAATTGCGCTTTATTTCCAGCATTCCTGTCATTCCGGTCCACTCTCATTTGCATAGTGAACTCGTCACTTGCATAAATTACCCACACAACAACATCAGTCAATCTGAACTAAAGTGGCCACTCTGCTTCATTCCTGCCTGTGTGTTTCTACAATTAATATGATTCTTTAAATGGCTGCTTTAATAGGCTGACTGTATGCTTTCATCTGCCAGACGCTCTTCTGGGTTTATTTTGAGGCTCTAAATCAATCTGATTCTTCCCTAGTGTGTTGTTTTTGCTTTGATGCAGATGCGTATATCTATTTTATTCAATCAAAATCAAGAGATTTGTTCAGAAGTGTTGGGTTAGTTTACTTCTGAAGTGCCATGTCCTTACCTGGTAAAATAAGAACCATAAATGCAATTCTTTTATATGTATGTGATGATTTACTGGATAAAACGGCACTCACAACTGGTTTTTACTTTTGTAAATTGACACAATCGAAAGAGAATAATTGGTAATACTTTACAATAAGGTTAATGTTACTTAATGCATTTACTAAAATGAACAAACAATGAACAATGACATTTTTAACAGTATTTGTTCATGTTAGTTAACATTAGTTAATTAAAATACAGCCGTTCATTGTTAGTTCATGTTATGATGTTCATGTGGTGCATTAACTAATGTTATCAAGCATGTATTTAGATGTTAATAATGCATTAGTTAATGATGAACTATGGTTACCCACATGGAAAGAACCTATATGAGGATATATGCGCATATATGAAACCTATATGCAGTATATATGCACAAATATGATAATATATATCCTGCATATATGCGTATATATGTCACGTATAGGCAAAACTGAGGTGCATATATGTGCATATACAGGCCATATAGGTCTCCTGTATTGTTTCTTTACATCCACATATAAGCCCTATATGTACATACAAGATATGTCTCTTATATAGCTCATATCTCACTTTGGCAACTGTCATACATATTTTCTATTATCAAGGCAATAACTAAGAACTAACTAAAGGAAAAATGCAAAAAAAGTATGTATGTGCGAACACTTGAAATTGGTATCACATATAATTGGCATGTTATGGAATTTAACTATGGAAAATAAGTGAGAGGAAATGGAAAGCTATGATGTCTACACGTTTTCCTAAAACATTTACAAGTTTTACATATAACAAAATGGTTTGTTGTTTTTTTATTAATTTTTTTAAATATATTTTTTTCTGTTCAGTTTTTTGTCTTATTTTTGTTCTTGTACTATATTTTTTTCTTGTACTATTTGATTGTTCTTAAGTAAATAAAAAATGTAAATTTCTACATTTTGGGCTTTTATTTATGTTGTCTAGCAGCTATGGATTGTAATAATTTTACTAATATATAGGTAAACCTATAGGTGAACATATGTGCATATATGCACACATATATATGCATATATGTACCTATATAGGTACATGTATGCATGTATATATTTACACATATGTACACAAATGAGCATATATGTACATATAATATAGGAAAACGGCCAATTTTATATGTCACACATATATTAAAAACCTATATCAAAACCTATATTAAAACATATATGTTTATATAGGTTCTTTTAGTGTGGGTAATAAATGCTGTACAAGTATTGTTCATAATTAGTTAATGTTAGTAAATGCATTACTAATGAAACCTTATTGCAAAGTGTGGTCGAATAATCAATAATGAGGATGATTAAAAATAAGATTTCATCCTTTATGCAACTATTTATATAAAGTTGTATTTGTTCATCTTTTTAGGATTTTAAGGCAAGACAATGCTGGTGAATAAAGTATGTGAAATGAACTAATAGTTTTCATCATACTTCACTGGTTGTTTGATCACATTAAGAATAGCAAACATATTTTGCATGATAAGTTTTTTTTAAATGCTGTTTAAATATGCAAATGAGGCATTATTTAATAAAATATGCATTCATTTAACCACACAAAACTCTGAACACAGAAATCCGTTTTTCACTGTTTTGACACATTAGAGTCAAAGGTTTTATAGATTTGAGAAATCTCCTTTTGTCATTCCGCAATTTAGAAAATACTGCATTAAAAAACAGCCATTTAAAAAGTATCATTTTTAAATTTGTTTGCAATATGAAATTAACTAGTAGTTATCACTGTACTTCAGATCATTACATTAAGTACTGAAAAAAGTGTTGTTTATTTCAAAATGTTATGGTTAAATATGCAAATGATGCATTATTTATTTAAATCTAAATAAAACCTCTTGCTCCGGTTTCCCCCACAAGTCCAAAGACATGCGCTATAGGTGAATTGAGTAAGCTAAATTGTCCGTAGTGTATGTGTGTGAATGGGAGTGTATGGGTGTTCCCCAGTGATGGGTTGCAGCTGGAAGGGCATCCGCTGCGTAAAACATATGCTGGATAAGATGGCGGTTCATTCCGCTGTGGCGACCCCTGATTAATAAAGGGACTAAGCCGAAAAGAAAATGAATGAATAAATAAAACCTCAATTCTTGTGAACGTCAACATTCTTCAGAGTCAAAAGTTTTTACAGAGGTTTTGGGGAATCTATTTTTATCTCTTCTTAATTCAAGAAATACTTGGGCAGCCAGAATAAATCCCTCTGTAGAATATCCTTCAGAATATGGGTATGAATAAAACTAAATCTTTTTAAAAAATGTATATTGTAATTGAAATTGACAGACACAAATTGATAAAGTATGAAAAAAACTGTACTGTATTTTTACTTGTTTCCCCCCCCCCCTTACACTACAGTAGTCAACGTTTGATATGGTTCATCACCTTTCATCCCCTTTCATCAAACATCCAAAAGGACCCAATCATTTTTTAGAAAACAAGATTTTGAAAAGCTTTTTTGATTCACTTCGAATGTTGACTACTGAAGATGAAAAACACCCCAAAAAATCTCAAAATCGACTGGTGCATAAAAGAACTACTTTTTCTATGGTGGCTGGGAGAGCTCAAACGCGCTGCAACAAACTTAGAAAACAAAAAATCAATTTGACAACACATGCGCACACAAATTAATAAAACGCATACAAATATTGAAATACGCTGCAGATAAAGCAGACCACAACAGAAATGTGTGACAAACAAACAAAAAAAACCTTCCTGCTTCCTGTTTCAAGTCAGCTGTGTTGTCGGAGATCTGAGAGGTGAGGTTTTTGTTTATCTTAACATCCCGGTCATACTGTTCCTTGTTTGTAAATTTTTCACCCTAAAAAGGTGACAATTTTTAATTGCACAATTAATGTTGAATAGAATATTATTTTAATGTTATTTTAGCAAGAGTTACTCTCAGAATTAAAAATGTACAAAAAACAAGCAACTGTGTGATCAGAACTTTGAAATAAACAAAAAATATTTCAGATCTCCTGACTTTTTGGGGCTTGTACTGGGTCCATTTCCACTGTGGTTAGCACTATTTGCAGTACATTTCTATATTTGCATGTATTGTGAGAATTTGTGTGCGTGTAATTGATTAAGACGTTTTCTCATTTTGTTAATAGTGTTGTGTGTTCAGCTGGATCTACAGTTGTGTTTTTCTCTCTTCAGTCTCTGGATGGATTTGTGTTTGTGGTCAGTCAAGAAGGCAGATTTCTCTACATCTCAGAGACCGTCTCCATCTACCTTGGCCTTTCACAGGTGAGACGAAAACACTTTTCAGACTTTTTGTACTTCATGCTTGGGCTTTTAATTTAATATCCTTTGAATAATAATTACACGTAATTTTTTTATTAACATTTATTGTCTACATAAGATTAAATAGTAAGATTAAAAAAAATGAATAAAATATGTTTAAAGCATTTATTGATCTCAATGTTAAATGTTATATTTATATGTTATATTAAGTTATATTTATTTATGTCTTATTGATTTTACTAAAGCATTTATTGGTCTCGATGTTAATTTCAATGATAATCTTTACCATCAATAGTTGTACATTTTCTAATTATTTTATGGATCTTAACTAAAAAAAGAATGATTTGTATGTTTTACTAATGTTAAGAAAGACTCATACAAACATTTTGATTATTTATCTTTATTCATTTACCTTTAAACTTAAACTTTAAAGAACAACTAAAGATTAAATAAGCACAACAACTTATAATGCAACTTATAAAACACCTAAACTGTTTCTTACAAAGTGCAGACATCAGTCTGCCATTCAAAAGTTATTATATTATAGTTCATTATTATTTTATTAATTCTACTACTACTATTAACAACAACAACAACAACAACAACAACAAGAATATATAATTAAATATGTATTCAATATTCAATAATATATCATTAATTAGAGTTGCTATTATAAAAAATAAAAAAAATCAACATTATCAAACTTAAAACTAATGTGCATTTCTATGCATATATATATGTGTATAATATTACTGTTTATATTTATTGTTGTTCTTGTTGTGTAACTAATTATGTAATAAATATGCAAATGTTACAGTATGAAAAAAAAAATATATGTATATATATATATATACAGTGCTCAGCATATATAAGTACACCCACAAATCTCTCGTTTAAATTCATGTTTTCTATAGGAAGCTTTATAATATTATATTTGTGCACATACATTAGATTAGTCAGTAACGAAGCCAAATCTGGAGCTAATTTAACAAAAAAGTTTACAATAACAGTCCAGTTAGTAGCTCAAATGTATATGTTATAATATGTTTATATATAATTTGTATTTATGTTTTTTTTTTAAAGAGCAAAAATCAAGAGAAACAAAAAATTTATAATATGTTGTTGAACTTTTGTAGTTTGTAATTTTTTTTTCTATATTTTGCTTGAACTTAAATGTATTATCTTTCTATTTCTAAAGGTGTTCAGTGACTAAAATTATATTTTAATAAATATATCTGTATTATAATTCGGTTTAAATCTTTTCAAATGCACCAAAATATATTACCTATATTCACTGAGAAATGTATAAAAATATTCATTTTCAAAATGGGATGTATTTAATTATGCTGAGTATATATATATATATATATATATATATATATATATATATATACTTTCATAAATATATTATAGTATAATACAATGTAACAAGAATATTGAAACATCAATATATAGTCATAGTATAAACAAATAAAATAAATATTGAAATATACACATAATGTAATCGATTGACAGATGAGTTAATTGACATAGCTCATAATTAACCCGAAATCAATGGAAAGCCCTAAAACGATGCTCTAAATCCCCCTGCAGTTCTTCCGTCAGTGTTCACGTGTGCGTGTGTTTTTTAGTGAATTTCCCCGTGTCCCTGTGCTCATTTCTCCGGCTCTCTGCTCTCCAGGTGCTTTCTCTCTGTTGATTGCCTGTGGCCTCTTGTACAGGGAATGTTAAGTCCTGCCATTTCAGCCAGATGCATAAATAATAACAGTAATTACTCGCACAGCAATCAAAGCGTCGCTCCAGCGAGCCGAGGTCTGTCTCGCGAGCAAATCGATAGACATCTTAAAAGCCACATTGATTGTGTGGCAAAAAAACGAATACACACACACACATTGGGATGGTCTGAGGGGGGAAGGGTGGACTGATAGTGATTTTAGGAGGGAAAATAGATGTGAATGAGATCGGCAGGCTGAGGAAAACATGTGCAATTGCGAATGGTCAAGGCTTTATTGTCAACTTACTGTTTGAGTATTGACAGGCTCTGATTTCTTGAACAATTGAACCGGCTGGAGCCATATTTAAAATAATGTTTTGCTTTGTCTACTTGTCCAACTGATTTTTGTTTTATTATTATCTGACATGTCAAAACAGAAACAAATATTCTGTAGGTATAGTATGTCATGTTATGAAAATTTCGGAACCACCAAAAGGTTCACTTCATGTTGTCATTAATCGAATCATTTATGATGTACTGATCGCACACGAGTCATTTTAAATAAAGCAGCTTTCTGTTGGTCAGTGAAGGGAATCCACCAATCCTTGATAGTTGCAAAATCTTTTAAATGTGGTAACACTTGGTCCGTTAATATTAGTTAATGTATTTACTAACATGAACAAACAATTACTAAAACATTTATTATGCTAACTGTTGATCTTTGTTAATGTTATTTAAGTAAAATAACATAAGTTCATGTTAACTCACTGTGCATTAACTAATGTTAACAAGTGCAACTGTGGATTTTAATAACGCATTAGTTAATGTTGAGCTATGATTAATAAATGCTTTACAAGATTATTCATACTTAGTGAATGTTAGTAAACGCATTAACTAACATTAACTAACGGACCATTATTCTAAAGTGTTACCTTCAATGTTTAAAACTCCAGATTGTGTGGACAGTTATTAGATATAACTCAGAATTGCAGGATCAAAACTTTATAATTAAAGCAAAAAGTCATTTTGAAATTATGATTATTACGACATGTCATGAACACGGCATTTATCTTGTGATTCTGACTTTATTTCTGACCAAACCTGTCAACCTTTTTTCTGGGATTCTCCTGTATTTAAGCATTCTATCTCACTATCATCCCATTTGAATATCTTCTCATTTTTCTCCCATAATTTAAATCAATCTATGAAAGTATTATCTACACAGAGCCGATCCTCCTTATACGCACTGTCCCCCCGAACCCCAATGCTCTCAAATGTGATGTAATGACAAGAGCTGTTTAAGAGAATTATGCTTGAGCTTTATTTCGGCTTGAATATACTTTGAAATGATTATAATGGCTGCATCCCTTTCTTTCTATAAAAGACTTCCAAATGCAACCTCAGAATCAGTGAACTCATGTAACGGCATGTGACAGGTATGCTATCCCGAAGAACAGCATGCGATCCCTGTTTAGTGAGGGGCTTTTCTCTCTTTGTTTGGGTGAGAAAGTAGACAGGTCGGTGAGATTTTTTTGTGGTAAGCAGATTTTTAAATTGTAATAGTTTTAAACAAGTGAAAAAACTAAAATAATGTGCCCACGGTAACTTCAACTCCGTAGCTTCCCCATCAAGATTCTCTCTCCATCTGTAGCTTTCCCGGCATTGTTTTTATGGCTTCTCTTCTGCCCAATCACTGCAAAGACACAGGTGTTAGTCATTTGCCAATTGACCTACTTACAAGCCGTCGTTCTCATGATCCATTTTCCCCTCTTGACAGCCGTTCGACCACACTCAAAAAATGACATTTGCTGTTTGTTCAAACTACTTATTTAAATTGTATATATATATAATCAATATTATTTAAATTGAACACTTATATAAAATAAATTCCACACACATTTTTGTACACACATTTTGCACCATTTAAAACCAAGATCAAAACATATTTAACATAAGACATGACTTCCATAGTTTAACAATTCAGATTTATTTGAATTTATTTTGTGCAATACTGTCTTTTGTCTTCATATTGCAAATATAAGTTTACAGACTATTGTTGTCCTGACACTTTTTCTTTACAATTCATATTTATTTCACACACATTTTTATATTCTTTTCAAAATTGTTCTGCAAAATTACCACCATGTTTTCACAATTCAGATTTTTTTCCTTCACAATTTTGACTTTATTCATTGCAGTTGTAAAATGTATTTTTTTTACATTTAAATTTAACAAATATAATGTATACTCTACCAGTCAAAAGTGTGGAATAAGTAAGATTTTTTAAATGTTTTTAAATAACAATATCCTTATTTTGCTCTCAAAGGCTGCATTTATTTAATAATACAAATATAGTAAAAACTGTGAAATTGTGAAATGTTATTGCAATATTAAATAACAGTTGTTTTATTGAGTGTAGTTCTGTGGTTTAAAGCTGAATTTGTATCATTATTAGTCTTCAGTGTCAGATAATCCTTCAAATATTCTGATCAAGAAGAAACATTATTATTATTTATGGTGTTGTTTGTTGTTGTTTATTGTTGTTTGTCACTGTTGCAATTTGTTGTTGTTGTTTGCTGTTGTTCATTGTTGTTGTTTTTGTTGTTGTCTGTTATTGTTGTAGTTTGCTGTTGTTTGTTGTTGTTGTTTGTTATTGTTGTTGTTTGATATTGTTGTTGTTTGCTGTTGTTGTTGGTGTTGTTGGTGTTTGTTATTGTTGCTGTATGTTGTTGTTGTTGGCTGTTGTTGTTGTTTTGTGAGACAATACCATGCAAAAGCACCATTACATTCATCACAATAACTTGTTCAAGAGTGAAAGTAAATACAAAAAAAAACAAATAAAAGCTATTATTTTGAACTTACATTTTACTTTTAGGACTCTTTGAAAAAAGGAATCACAGTTTCAACGATACTATGATGCAAATCAAAAAAACATTCAACATATATGATCATTGTAAGAGTCATTAGTGATTTTTTTACCAATAAGACTTGATCATAAAAGAAAACCAAATCATAATAATATAATGATGAAGGATCACGTGACATTGAAGGCTAGAGTCATAGGAATAAATAAAATTTGAAAGTACATTAAATATTCATTCATTCATTTTCCTTCGGCTTAGTCCCTTTATTAATCTGGGGTCGCCACAGTAGAATGAACCGCCAACTTATCAAGCATATGTTTTACACAGTGGATGCCCTTCCCGCTGCAACCCAGTACTGGGAAACACCCATACACTACGGCAAATTTAGCTTATTCAATTCACCTGTACCGCATGTCTTTGGACTGTGGGGGAAACAGGAGCACACGGAGGAAACCCTCGCCAACATGGGGAGAACAAGCAAACTCGGAATGCCAACTGACCCAGCCGGGACTCAAAGCAGCGACCTTCTTGCTGTGAGGCAACATTGCTAACCACTGAACCATGTCGCCACTACATTCAATATGAAAACATATTGTTATTTAAAATTGTAATAATAGTTCACAATTTATCAGTTTTTACTGTATTTTTTTCAAAGATATACAGCAGAATTGCCTTTCAAACATTAACAAATCTTACTGTTTCCAAACTTTTTACTGGTTGTGTGTGTGTGTGTGTGTGTGTGTGTGTGTGCGTGTGTGTGTGTGTGTGCATATACATTTGAAGTCAAAATGATTAGCCCTCTTATGAAATTGTTATTCTTTTTCAAATATTATATAAATAAGTAATATTTAATGTTTGACCAAAGAATTTTTCATATGATATTTTGTTCTTCTGGGGAGAGTCTTATTTGCTTTACTTTGACTGGAATAAAAAAAAAGCAGTTTTCTTTTAACCCAATTTTAAGGCCAATATTAATTTTAATGAACAAACCACTGTTGTCCAATGACTTGCCCAGTTAACAAAACAAAGAGGAATGAAAGAGTTGAAAAGCTGGAAATGAAATCCCTACTAAAACCTTTAAAGTTTATTTGAAATTAATTTCACACAGATTTATTTTGTACACAAATTTAATATCAACCATTTAAGCCCAAGATCAAACCCTATTCGTCATCCATTTTTTTCCCACCGCCACACACTCCTTCACTGCGCCTCTGTCTGGGTCTCTCGGGTCAACACAGGAGGAAATACATTAACTGTAAGCATAAGACCTCACTTGTTAGCTGATGTCAGAGGTCACGACCCCGCCACCCCAGATAGAGCCGTCCGTTCTGGTTAATCCTTGTGACCTCTGCAAAGACAGTAGGGTTCCTTAGGCGGATTAGGCAGGGTCAGGAACCTGCAGAGCGGGACGATACACAGAGACCCGAGCTCCAGGCCTAGATGGAGGTCCAGGAGCTTAGCCTCTGGTCTGCTCTCCGCGGCCAAAACCACGCCATCTGGGAAGCTTGGAGGGGCGAACGGGGTGGGAAATTGATCCTGGGCTGTTTAGCATTCAGAGCCATGACTTTGCCTCCTCCCCGTCTCTTCCTCCTCGTCCTCTTCTCTTGCTCCTCTCCCATCAGTCAGAAGCAGAGCGAGAGAGTGTTGTGGACAACTGCCCCGACGCCTCATACATATTAAAGCCCAGCTATTATTTATATCATGTCTTTTCCCCTCTTTCTCTCTCTCTTTCTCTCTCTCTCCCTTCTTAGCCCTCTTCTTAACACTTACCAACAACCACTTCTCACTTCTTCTGTTTCTCATTCCGCTTTCAACATCGCTCCTTGGTTGCTTGAAGAGCTTTTCTGCTGGTTTGATTTTATTAATTAATATATGTATATTTTTTTTTTTACAAATTTGGGTTTGTTTGTTTGGATTTTTTGTTTGTTTAGTTTTTTTTGGGTGGGGGGGAGGTATCATTGATATGGCATTTAGGATTTAGGATATTCATTCATTCATTCATTTAGTCCCTTTGTTTATCAGGGGTCGCCACAGCGAAATGAACTGCCAACTTATCCAGCATATGTTTTACACAGCAGATGTCCTTCCAGCTGCAACCCAGTACCATACACACTCATTCACATACACTATGGCCAATTTAATTTATTCAATTCACCTATATGCATGTCTTTGGACTGTGGGGGAAACCGGAGCACCCGGAGGAAACCCACACGGACACGGGAAGAACCTGCACACAGAAATGCCAACTGACCCAGCCAGGACTCGAACCAGCTACCTTCTTGCTGTGAGGCGACAGTGCTAACCACGGAGCCACCATGTCGCCCAAGGATGTTCAGATATAATAAAAATAATAATATGTAAAATATGAAATATATAAAACATCTGGGTTGCTGTTGTAACCCTCGTTTTCTGAAGGAGAGAACAGAGACATTATGTCAAATGACATTATAGGGCATTGCCATGCGATTCCGACATAACTTTGAGTTTCCAATCTGAAGGGGAACTACTTATTTTACATTTGTAATAGTTTTATTTAAATTGTTCATAAAAATGGTTAATTTATTCTATTTTAATCAGTTCAGTTAAGCTGATCAAAAGTGACAGTAAAGACATTATTATCATATATTTATAGTAAATTAAAAATAAAATGAAATAAAATAAAATAAAATAAAATATCATATATTTTATAGTATCATATATTTTATAAATAACATATATTTGTATTGTAAAGACTTGTTTCATTACCATTAGCTCTCCTGGGAAGCTTTTTTTCCCAAGGGCTGTTTATTGGAGAGTAGACACATTTTTTTAACCATAATTGTTTTAATTACTAATTTAACTAATTACTAAGTCTGCAGCATTGTAGCTCAGTGGTTAGCACTGTCGCCTGGGTGTCACTGGGTGTTTCCCAGTGCTGGGTTGCGGCTGGAAGGGCATCCGTTGCATAAAACATATGCCGGAATAGTTGGCGGTTCATTCCGCTGTGGCAAACCCTGATAAATAAGGGACTAAGCTGAAGGAAAATGAATGAATGAATAAATGAATAAACTATGCAAGTCACTGGACAACAGTGATTTGTTCTGTAGCTAATTAAAAAATATATATTTGTTTATATTTTTGTATTATTCCAGCAAAACTAAAGGAAACAAAACTTTCTCCAGAAGAAAAATATAATAAGAAATTATAAGATTAAACATTAATTCATATAAATAATAATAATAATAAATCCTCGCTTTCGTAAACTTCACTTTCAAATATTAAAACTTCAAATATTTGAAGAAAACTAAAAATGCACAGGAGGGCTAATGTTTTTTTTCTTCAGCTGTATGAAGTTTCTTCAAAGAATTCTCAAAAAAATCACATTTGCTGTTAGTTCAAACTACTTATTCAAACTGAGCTGAAACAACACAATTATTGAGGGGTTTTTTTAGGGGGGGGGGCAATTTTACATAATTGCTTTATGTACAGTCCACTGAAATTTGTAAAAACTTATAAGTTCTCTTAATTCCTTCTCTTAATAAAGTTGTCCCACCACAAATCGATTGTGTGGAATCCAGCATTTTTAACTGTGAGGAAAACACATTTTTCCCCACACATGAATGAACCTTTGAATGGTAGTGAATATATAAGCATATCAAATCTTTTTTTCTGCTGCACGTTCATTCTTAAAATTTAATGTTACAATCATTTGTATGCATTCCACAGATGAAGCATTTCCATACACTTTCAGGCACCAATTCTTTAAAAAACCTATTATTTCTTGGTGTGAAGAACATTTTAATCATCTAAAGAATGATTTTCCACTATGAAGCACTTTTTGTGGAGTAATTTATATGTTAAAAGTTCGTCATGGAACCACTGAAGCTAAGAAACCTTAATATTTAGAGTGTTTAGCACTACTGTGTAGAAGTAAATATATGGTAAAACTTAAAAGGTCTTGATACATGTATTTTATTCATTTTCTCTGCATCCAGCTGATTTCAAATGCAAGAGGGTGTCCTGTGTGAATGCCTCTGACACAAGCAGTACAACAGGACGTACTGAGAACAGCAGCATAGAATGAGTAAAGAGTCGTTCACACAGGACGTGTTCTTGTGTTCAAATACAGCAAGATGAAGTGCAAGAAAACAGGCCTCTGGAGGCGTGCTTTTCAGAGTTTAACTGTTGGAACTTGACAGAGACTCCTAAAAGCACGGTGCAAGACACTGTGCAGATAAACATATTTTAGACATTTTATTACATAATTTTTGTAGGTGTTGTGTGGAAGCTTTGCTGAATTTGAAGTCTAGGGGGGCATTAAATGTCAATCATTTAAACTAAAAACAGAAAACTATTTTAGTTGTTGCATTTTGGCTATTTAGGTGTTGTATTCTATGACCTGAAAATCCTGTGCTTGTGTATTACATAAATATAGTCAGTCATGAGCAATATCTTCACAATCTCTGCAATAACTTTGTCACCAAGGCTTTTCCAGAGATTTTCCCTCAGGTTAAGTTCAGGACTCTGTTCAGGACATTTCATTATTTCAGTGTTTTCAAGGACCTATTTACTTTTTTGCTGTATGACAGGAGCATTTGCTATCACTTTGTCACAAAGATTCATAAGAGGCCAAACTTCGAGAGAAAACCTCACCAAAACCATCACACTTTTTGTTCAGTCTGTCCACAGTTTCATGATGATCATAATTATTCCCAATTAACCCAAATAAATTAAACTGGCTTTCTAACTACAATCTTCTCTAATTTTGATCAGTGTTTTTTTCAAATATCTCATTAAATTTTTTACGGTGCTTCAGGATTCATTCATTAATTTTCTTTTCGGCTTAGTCTCTTTATTAATCTGGGGTCGCCACAGCGGAATGAACCGCCAACTTATCCAGCATATGTTTTACGCAGCGGATGCCCTTCCAGCTGCAACCCATCACTGGGAAACATCCATACATATTCATACACTACGGACAATTTAGCTTACCCAATTCACCTATACCACATGTTTTTGGACTTGTGGGGGAAACCGGAGCACCCGGAGGAAACCCACACGAACACGGGGAGAACATGCAAACTCCACACAGAAATCCCAACTGACCCAGCCGAGGCTCGAACCAGCGACCTTCTTGCTGTGAGGCGAACGTGCTACCCACTGCGCCACCGTGCAGCCCGTATTCAGGATATATCTAACTAATTTTTATGCTTTATAAGCTGCTTTTACTCCTGTTAAATTAACTTCAAATATAACTTAGCAGTTACCTCGAAATAATTTGGAAATTGTAGATTTAATTTTAGAATGAAATGGATAGAATTTTGATCTTCACCTTTTCTCTTCTCTCTCCCTCCCATTATATCCATTCCCAATCTAAGTGTCCTCCAGTGGATCCTTTTAACTGAGATTTTCCTTACGATCGTTCATGCATCTTTGGTGTGTTTCCCTTCCAAACATGTTAGATCCCATCAGCTCTACTCCAACAAGCTAAACAAGTCTCTCTCTGAGGCATTGTGGGCCAGATTAAGATCTCCAAGCCAGACCACCTGTCTGCTGGATTTACCTCCACCTTTACCTCTCAATTAGCCGACACAGGCTTAAAACCCCAGACTCTTCACAATTCATCCCTCAACTGATCCCCAATTACACAGCCTCGCTCTTTACTCCACCGCTGAACCCTCTCCTTTCTGCTCTTCTCTCTGTTTGCATGCAACCTGGCCTGCACACACACACATTAGTGTCCTTGACGGCCAGCGGAAAATCCTTTAAAATCCCTCCGTAAATGGATCTAATCCCATAATAAATGGCTGTGTCCCACAGACAAGGTTTGAGGAGAAACCAGCCTTTTATCAAGATAGTGTAGAATGAGATCTGACCCACGCAGATTAATTTTGTTTATAGATCTAAAGGCACAGCAATGTAAATCACACCATTTTCTCACTCATACATAAAAAGGAATATATATATATATATATATATATATATATATATATATATATATATAAATAAAATCAAATGCGTCTTTGTCGCAAGTTTGAAAAATTCAACTTGAGCAGACAATTAATGTGCTTGTTCTCTTCACATTTAATGTGAACCCAGCATAAATGTTAACTTAAACTTAACTTAAATAATATAATGTGTTATTTAGTGGTTGTTATCTCAGAATAATTCACCTTGGAATGTCATGATTGACCAATCAGAATCGAGCGTTCCAGACAGCTGTGTAATAAAATGAGTTAATGTACTGTGAAATAACAAGAACTAACAATAAATTACTTTATTTTTATTTACTAACATTAACAAAGATGAATAAATACTATAATAAATGTATTGTTCACCATTTGTTCATGTTTGTAAATACATTAACATTATTACACGGCTGTCTGGAATACTCAATTCGGATAGGTCAGTCGCAACATTCCAAGATATATTCAGAGATAATAACTGCTGAATAACACAGGCTCATCTGGTAACTTCGAATCCCCTCAAGCGTCATTTAATAGGCCTACATTCACATCCATACATTTACATCCACATTCATTGTCTTGTTTTACTTGTCTGCTTGTTTTTGACTGTTTGTTGCCCTCGTGTGAATGAATGAATAATACGTAGGTTAGTCTATTCTCCATTCAACTGGTTTAGTTTCTGTCAGTTTTGCAGGGTTTTTTTGACTGTTTAGCGCCATATTGTGACTGAATAATGCGCAAGTTAGTGTATACTCCATCAGCTGTTTTTGTTTCTGTCAGTTTCGCGTTTATTTAAAGAGTTAATAAATAGAATAAAGTACATCCAGGAGTTTTTTTCTAGAAGAGTAAAGACCTTCAGTCTTATACAACAATACTTTGCTACGTGTCGGACTACCGATAAGTCTAAAATAACAACCTCCTGAATGTACTTTATGCCCAACTCAACTAATACAACCTTATTGTGAAGTGTTGCCGAAGTAAAATCCTACATTTGAATGACACAGCAAATGACTGAATGGTTTATTTTTGTTTTCACCATTTCTTTCAGACCAATTTGCAGTTTGTTATTCATTGATGTAACATTGTGAAGTCTGCTCGGTGTATATGTTTTATGAAGCTCACCTGTTTTGAGATTCTTATAGGCTTTGTAAAATGCAGCAGGTAGAATATTAAGTCTAGGTCATGATACGCTAGAATTAATGTTTCATGTATAGCTTTGCTTTTATCTTTTTGATGTTTGTTTCCCTCAGTGCATAACTTTAGCAATATGTGTGTACATCTGCGCATTACAAATATACCAATAGCAATAGACGATCTTGTGTTTTTCAAGGTCTCTCATTGGTTGTTAGGCAGTATGTTGTGATCTGTGTCATGTTTCTTAAATGAAGGCATTGATCCGCGCGTTTGTTTGTGTGCCTTTGGATGCTCAGGTGGAGTTGACTGGCAGTAGTGTGTTCGATTACATCCATCCTGCGGATCATGTGGAGATGGCGGAGCGTCTGGGCATTAGGCCACACCTGCGGGCAGAGGCCGGCTGTCAGACGTCCCATGAAAGTGCTTCAAGCTCTGCATCCACGTCCTCGCTGGCTGGCACTCCGGAACCAGGTAACGTGCCTTCTGACATCCAGATTTATTCAGTACTAAATTACAGCCTGCAAATTACAACATCAAAATAAAAGCACAGCATCTTTTTTTGTAATAATTGTGTACACTCTAGTGCGTACACTGTTAATAATTTCCTGTAGAATTTACAGTAACTTACTGGCAGCAGTTTGCCAGCAATTTACTGTAAATCAAACTTTTAGTACTGTTTTAATACACTATTAACGATTTTTGCACAGTATTTAACTGTAATATGAACTGTATTTTACTGTACAACAGTTATGCAGTATGGTTCTGTATTTTAAAGTTGCTTTGTGAAAATTTTACAGTAAAGATATATATACAATTCTGTAAATACATATACAGCAAGATAAATGGCGCTGTAAATGTAACGTCCTGGTTACGTCCGTAACCCACGTTCCCCGAATAGGGAACGGAGACGTGTGTCTGGAACCAGACATATGGGAGTACGTCAGACGACCAATCACTCTGAAGAGTAAGAAAACGGGCCAATGAATGCCAAAATGAATTGGCAGAGCTCAGCTCCACAGCTCAGCTCCACAGCTGACATTAGTCATAATTAGCCATTAGTGCTATATAAGCTGCCAGCTGAGAAGTGAGCCCTAGAATTTGCCTGCTGAAGAGCCGATCACTCAGCTAACAGCTGGAGACTCAGCTGCTGTGGCAGTGGAGACGCACATCTCCGTTCCCTATTCGGGGAACGTGGGTTACGGACGTAACCAGGACGTTCCCCTTCATATGGGAACTCCAACGTGTGTCTGGAACCAGACATATGGGAGAGTGTATGGAAAACGCCACAGCAGCTAAGCCAGTCACGCTCCTGATGTGAAGTTTGCCAAGCATAGCGTGAGCGCACAAGCATCACCAAGAGCGCAAGCTTCCAACGTCCCCTAGGCCCTTAATTACCATTACATGGGTTTAATTAGAATTTAGATCGGAACCCCAACAGGCCGAGGTGCCGGAGCACCAGGTCCCTATGCATAATCGACTAATTCAAAGGTCTGAAAAAAAAAATAACCCAGTCAATGAATAATCAAAAATGCCAATGCGCATGCACCGAACAGGCACAGGGCATCCTCCATGCATGGAACAGAGAGAGCTCAAAGGGGAGGACCATTTACTGCCATGCTCGGCCCCCGTCGCACACCGGTAAAAACACGGTTATAAGGAGGGAGAGAGCGAGACATGGAGTGAGCGTCCTTCAGGTCTATAGCTGCAAACAATCCTGCGGACGGACGCACTGGGGGATGCGTTTCTGCATGAGCATCTTGATTAGCATCCTGAACAGATGACAGATCAAAACGCGCAGATAGGATTGGTATAACCCACCGCTCTCTGGGTACGATGAAGTGGGGGCGTAAACCCACTCTTCATCTCGGCTGGAGGGACCGGCTCGATTGTATCCTTCGCCAGGAGGATAACAATCTTCTCACGCGAGACAGGGGTGGCATAGCGATGACCGCTTAAATACACACCAATGAACTCAGTAGGCCAACAGCGAATTGAAACGCATAGCAGAGTCTGACCGTCCGTGTGAGCTACTACGACGGGCTGAGCAGCTAACCAGGCTGACAGAGTCCGAACGAGCAGCATCATCGGAACGATCGCTGACGTACCCGCGGAGGGGCAGGTTCGGGATGGGGAGTGCTCACCCCGGGAAGCAGAGCGTCCCGAGGAAGAACTGAAAATAAGAGATTGACTCTTACCTTCCTCCCAGGATCCCGTGGAGAGGCTGGAGGTGCAAGAAAGGAGCTCATCCTCTGGCGCCCTCAAAGCCTGTGGCGAAGTGCACCAAAGCTGAGAGCTGGAAGGCAGCACGTCCCATGCTGGCAGCAATTGGGCTTCCACACCCAGAGGGAGGAAAAGGTTCTCCTCCTCTCCAAGCGGCCCGCCTCAGGTTCGCTTCGTGGTCCGATTACCGGACTTAACGGCGACCTGTGACGAGAGCGTCAACTTCCTGTGGGGAAGCTCAACACGTTCACTAGCCAGTGGAACGGGCTGTGACGGCGGAGCATTTTGGAGCTGCGGGAAGAGCGCTCTCTGCGAAGAACAGCCAGCGCGGATGGGTCCGGTGGGGGAGCAGTTTTCCGAGCCCACCAAGAGATAACCTGCTCCATCGTGCACAGCTGATTTCTCACCACCGAGGACTCCTGGGTAAAGTCCCCGACAGTGTCGCCGAGTAGGCTTGCCTGGGATATGGGCATGCCAAGAAAGCGTACTTTGTCGGCGCGGCGCAAATCTGCCAGGGTAAGCCAAGGGTGGCATTTCCAGACCACTGTGTGGCCATCGTCCTCCCCAGGGCACGGGCGGCCGACTTGAAGGTCATGAGAACATAGTCAACCACCCTCCAGGTGGTGGCGCCCACCACCTGAGGAATAGCTTCGTACCCACTGGCCGCCTCGCCATCAGGGGAGGTGAAGGTGGAAGCACACGAGGACCGGGTGGAGAAAAACGCCCTCTATGCCAGCGTGCACTCGCTGTGCGCCCCTGGGAAGAAGGGGACGAGAGTTGGAAGATTCATCTTACATCAGCCCGAATGCCACACCTCTAGTCGGTCCGGCGGTGAGACTGGGGGACAAGCCATCTCCAGCCACACCGCCGAAGCAGCCCAGGAAGCGCAGTCATCATGTTTGACTCGAGAACCGTGACTACGCATCGCATCGAGCAATTCTAGTGCTCGCTTCTCAGCTGGCAGCTTATATAGCACTAATGGCTAATCACTGTCAGCTGTGGAGCTGAGCTCTGCCAATTCATTTTGGCATTCATTGGCCCGTTTTCTTACTCTTCAGAGTGATTGGTCGTCTGACGTACTCCTATATGTCTGGTTCCAGACACACGTTGGAGTTCCCATATGAAGGGGAAATACAGTATTTTTGCTGTAATTAACTTACAGTAAGTTACCGGCGAACTGCTGCCAGTAAGTTACTGTACATTCTACAGGAAATTGTTAACAGTGTATATACAGTACCATTTATCTTGCTGTGCTTGCGTTTACAGTATTGTCATCTTTACTGTTTATATACAGTATTTTAGTCTTCTCACCTGTAATATATATTTTATACAATACAATTTTGACTTGTAATTCATTGTTAATTTATATATTGTCTGTAAAACTCAAAAACTCCAAATGGTAAATTGTTGTATTTCCTATGATTGGCCATGTTTCAAAATCTTTTTTTTTTTTTTTACAGCAAAATAAAAATTGTGCCAACATAATATTTCCTACAATGCAACTTTAAAATACAGTAATATACTGCATAACTCTCATACAGTAAAATACAGTTCATATTACAGTTAAATACTGCACAATTTACAAATATCGTTAACAGTGTACATGTAAATATAAGGGAACAATATAAAAGGATACAAGGGGAAACAAGTGCCACTTTAACCCACTATATCGTACATATTAATTGACTGTTTTGTTGTACATAAAGCACCCTCATTGTTTAATAATCTTTTAAAATGATATATACATAGTAATATATATTCATCTCCAACATTTAAAACTAAATTAAATATCAAACTAATGTGCTTAAAGTATATATAGTTGAGAAGGAAAGCACTTGCGTCTGATGTTTCAGTTTTATTTTAAAGTTGTGAATGAGAAAATAAACTGCAGGACACAAAAAGTCTGTACAAATCTCCTCCATTTTTGAAAAGGGTCAGTGCTTCTTAACTCACACTTCCAAACTTGACTTAATTATAAAAAAGCTTTAGATTACAGCCTAATTGTTTTAAATAATTGTGTATCTATAATATATACACCTGTAAGTATAGGGGAACAATATGAATATTTGATACCTATCTTTCTTTTTTATTTCTTCTTCTTTTTTAATATTGTATTTTGAGGAGTTACATAGTTGACACCATGCATCAACAGTATAGATTGGTAAATATGCATTGAAAAATAAATAAAACAAAATATTTATTTTGTATAAAATATTCACTTTAGGCAATTTGAATGAATACACAAAAACAATGCAAAAGATGGCATTGCTGTAAACAACATTCTGTGCCTCAAAAGTAATTTCATTAATATAAAATAAATAATGTTTTGGTAGCCCCTTAGTTTAAGCACCAATTCCCACTATCCAGTGGTTATTACCTTCCTGTTGTTAAGATACTGGCTGTTTATTAGTACTTATAAAGTATGATCTTATTAAACACTATTAACTATTAATAAGCGGCCAATTATTGACCTACAATCTTAGTAAATGTTTTGTTATTAGCAGAAATTGTACCTTAAATTAAAGTGTGACCAACAGTGTGTTATTTAAAACTAAACACAGATACACACACAAACACACTTGAACGCAATCATGAACACACTGGTGTTTAATGAAGCTGTTCAAGTGTAAATTCTATCATGATTTAACCAAGAAATACAAAATAAGGCAAAATGAGACCAAATAGACACTTTTTTCTGAAAAAATGTACATTAAAAATATGATAAAATTCTGAATTAAAGTATTTCTAGCCACTTATTTAATAGAAAAATATTTTCTCACAAACCGAAATATAAAATGGGGGCGACACAGTGGCTCAGTGGTTAGTGCTGTCGTCTCACAGCAAGAAGGTCGCTGGTTCGAGTCCCGGCTGGGCCAGTTGACATTTCTGTGTGGAGTTTGCATGTTCTCCCCATGTTGGTGTGGGATTCCTCCGGGTGCTCCGGTTTCCCCCACAGTCCAAAGACATGCGCTATAGGTGAATTGAATAAACTAAATTGGCCGTGGTGTATGTGTGTGAATCAGTGTGTGTGGATGTTTCCCAGTACTGGGTTGCAGCTGGAAGGGCATCCACTGTGTAAAACATATGCTGGATAAGTTGGTGGTTCATTCCGCTGTGTCGACCCCTGATGAATAAAGGGACTAAACCGAAGATAAATAAATGAATGAATGATATATAAAATGACAGAAAACAATGCTTGTATCCCAGTGTTTATATAGGTCTACAATTAGGTTTTATAATAAAACAATCTGAGGATATTTAAGCAAAATTACAAATGGAGGAACTATAGGCAAAGCACAATTTAAAAAAAGGGACAAACAGCGTATTTTCTGGAATAACTGCACAAAATGTGACTTTAGATCATAAAACCAGTCATAAGGTGATTTTTTTTTCTTTTAAATGTATCATCTAATAGCTGAATAAATATGATTTTCACTGATGTATGGTTTGTTATGATGGGACAAAATTCAACTATTTGAATATCTGGAATCTGCAGGTTCAAAAAATCTAAATACTATTTTTATTTTTTTAGTAACTCTTAGAACTCTTAGAACCTAAAAGTTAGCAAAGCATATTACTAATCAAAAATTACGTTTTGCTATATTTATGGTATCTAAATAATGTGAAAATCGCCTTTTAAAGTTAGCAAAGCATTACTAATCAAAAAATATTTTTTTATATATATTTATGGTAATGCATTTACTAAATGTAGTCATGGAACATGATAATAATGTTCTAATGATTTTTGGCAAAACATAAAAATGTTCCATTTTGACGCATACAATGTATTGTTGGGAATTCCCACAGATATACCCATTCGTTCATTCATTCATTTTCCTTCGGCTTAATTCCTTTATTCATCAGGGGTCGACACAGCGGAATGAACCACCAACTTATCCAGCATATGTTTTACACAGTGGACGCCCTTCCAGCTGCAACCCAGTACTGGGAAACACCCATACACTCATTCACACACTACCACCAATTTAGTTTATTCAGTTCACCTATAGTGCATATCTTTGGACTGTGGGGGAAACCGGAGCACCCAGAGGAAACCCACGCGAACACGGGTAGAACATGCAAACTACATGCAGAAATGCCAACTGACCCAGCCGGGACTCGAATCAGCGACCTTCTTGCTGTGAGGCGACAGTGCTAACCACTGAGCCACCGTGTCGCCTACAGATATACCCATGCGATTCAAGAGTTTGGTTTTGTGGTCCACAGTCACAAATGCATTGTTTAATTGTATTGTTTAATTTATTTTTGTAAGTACAGTGGTTAGCCCTTTGTTTCTCATAGTTACAGTGTTAATATAACGTTTGTGGGCAATAAATTAAAGTGGTGCTTGTTACTCCCTTGTTTCGCTGAACCTTTCATAATGATCCCTCATACTTACATGCATGTACTGTATAAGTATGTGATTATTACAAAATAAAGTATGCTGTAAGTTCCTTCTATATTGCCATGTAAATTGTAAGCTGTAACTAAAATATTACCTTTATTTTCCCTCGGTCCTTTGATTTGAAAGAGGTCTGAAACCTGAAATACAACTATGCAGCCAACATTTTTAATTGTTTCTCATCAATAACACTCCATCAAAAACCTGTCAGATCTTGTGCTGATCCCAGGTAAAACACCAGCCGCTCTGCAGGAAAGTGCAGTTTCTCATTGTCAAGAGGTTATTTGCATAGAGGGCTTAAGGCATAGCAGCAAAAACTGCTCGTTTAATTCCAAGGGTCAGAAAGGATGGAAAATGGTCTGAAAAACTAAAATATGACGTTTTTTTTAACATAAGTGGACACATTTAAAGTGAATCTGAGCAGTTTCTAGCAAGTTTGACCTAAACCAAATAATAAAATGTAAATGTTTTATATTTAATATGATTTATATGATTATGTACAAGCCATAGAAACAAACATAAAAAGAAAAAAAGAAAAAAAACATACATACAAAACTATAATTATGAATTTATATTCAATTAGCCAAAATGTAAAATACTAACAATTCACAAAAATGTGTTAGCAATCCATCTTTTAAGTTAGCTTTATGTAGAAATCAGAATCCTTTCACTGCAAAAAAATGATTTTCTTACTTAGATTTTTTGTCTTGTTTCTAGTCCAAATATCTAAAAATTCTTAAATCAAAAAGATTTATTTTGCTTACCCCATTGGCATTATTTTGCTCGTTTTAAGGAAAAACTCACTTAATTTTGGCATATTTTTTCTTCAAACAAGACATTATGTTTTGCTTGTTTAGCAAATTCTTTTTGATTTAAGAATTTTTAGATATTTGAACTAGAAACAAGACAAAAAATCTAAGTAAGAAAATCATTTTTTGCAGTGTTGTTATTAGTGACACCGGTGGCAATTAAGTGAACTGCAGCCAGTAATGATGCCCCCGTGTGTTTTTTTTATGTTTGATTATAGGCAAAAAGTAGCTGTAAATACCAGTGATGCACTGATAACACCACACACACTACTGAGAGTGATGTTTAGATGAACATGTAAATATGTGCTGTGATCAAAACTTACTGGAACTGCCTGTGCATTAAAAGACTTATTTCACACCTTTCAGTTAATCAGAATCAAGAATTTGAACAACCATGTTTTCTCTTGTAGCACCACACAGTCCTTGTTCTCCAGTCAGGGAGTTGTCAGAACGTGGCTTCTTCATCCGGATGAAATCCACCCTCACCAAACGTGGCCTCCACATTAAATCCTCGGGCTATAAAGTGAGTCCTTCATGCAAAAAATGTCTTACCTTACATGTCTTACTAATGTAATAGTTTTCTTCGTTTACATGTTGAAAAAAATATTCAAAATTGATCAGTCAGTGTTATAGAAGTCATGTAAAATACTGTTAATTAAAATAAATAATTTACAAAATTGTAGTTCCTATCACTCTATGAATATAACACTCTATGGAATAAGCATGAAATAATAATTGTTGTAGCATTCACTATAAACAACATTTATTGTAAACGGCAAGCCATAACAAGTTTATGGAGATATACTGAATACCGAAGTTGCAACAAGAAATTATATTATATTGTGGAAAATATGCTATTTGATGTTGTTTTATAACGATCATAACATTTTAACTAATTAGCATTTATTCATGATTGAAAGATTGCATAAACTGAGCTGCTCATTTAATTCCTTATCAGGTGATTCATGTGACAGGTCGGATTCGCTGTCGGCCAGCACTTGTGCCAGCCTCCTCCCGGGCTTTACATCGGCCAATGGGATTGGTCGCTCTGGCTCACACACTTCCGCCCTCCACGCTCAATGAGGTGCGCATGGAAAGTCACATGTTTGTTTTCCGAGTCAACATGGATCTGCAGGTCACCTACTGTGAAAACAGGTAAGCTCAAATCATCTCCTTGTGTCATATAATATCCCTACCAATACCAATACCCCCTTTCATCAATCACAAACCATGTGGACCATTTGGAGCCAGTGATTTTTTTGGTTCAGAGCTGGTACATCTGACGAACCTTGTAAGAACTGCTTTGCTTTTCCACCGTCTACAGATGTAGAGCCAGTTCTGATGTCACTGCATATGTCTCATCTTTCCCAGCAACACAAATGCTGAAACACCAAATACATATGCAGCATCAACGATCTGTTGCTATTATTGTTAATAACTTTGCGAACCTACATCGGCATCCATACACAGCGAATCCAATGTATTAATGCAGTGCACCTTAGTTTGTAAATAGACGAAGATTAGAAGCAATAATTACACGTTCATGCCAATGCAATCTCGCAGCAATTGGTAACTTTTTGATTTAGTAGAAAATTCGTATTCATTTTTACGATGTCTATTGTACATTTTAGTATGATTTGCTCATCCCTCAGTGTGGGGAGTGTTAGGAGTGATGTTTGGGAGCATGCCTCCTTTTAAAAAAATTCATGTTTTCATATGAATGAATTTGTATGAATTAGTCACTCATAAGATCGGGCTAGATAGAGATTAGAAGCAATAATGTGCTATGTTGTTTTGCTATTTTAAATATATTCAGAGTTTCTGTTCATCTCATTGGTAGTAGTAACCCCTCCCAGAGGTGATCGTAGTCTCTACATGGCCCTAAGCAAAGTTGATCGTAATGTTCTACTCGGTAAGTGAAAAACAGGGAGGGGGGTTGGGGGTTGGTGTAGGGCAGGAGTTTGGGGTGGGTGGCGAATAGTGAGGGGGGATGAGTTGTTGGGCTTTCCATAACTTGCGGGGCCCTACAAACCTTGTGTAGCGCGCGTATAGGGCGGATCGGTGCTGACCCCACCCTCAGCTGCTGATTCAATCAAAACAAAGAACCGATTTAGGACAAGAAAAGGGGTAATAGTGTTTGCCCCAAATTTGTTGTAAATAACGTATACCATCTCTGTTGCTATTTCATCAACAATATGTCTCAAACCTAAAATTATTATCGAAACATTTGATTTCAAAGCAAACTGGCTCAGTTAAATGGAAGTAAGTGTTGTAGCTGGTCTTATTCACTCACCAGCCACTTTATAAGGTACACCATGCTAGTACCTAGAGTTTAGAGTGGTCTGAATTTCTGAAATGGCATAGATTTTACAATGTGCTGCAAACATTCCAGATTCTGGTCAATAATGATGTGAAAGCATCTCATAGTTTCCTCAAATTTGTCGGCTGCACAACTATGATGTGAATCTCTCATTGTACCACATCACAAAGGTGCCCTATTGGACTGAGATCTGATGAATGTGGAATTTGAGTTTTGTGAACTCACCATCATGTTCAAGAAACCAGTGTGAGATGACTTGAGCTTTGTGACATACACTTTGTGAGGTGTGTTAACCTGCTGGAAGTAGCCAATAAAAGATTCACTGTGGTCATAAAGAGATGGAGATGGTCAGCAACAATACTCAGGTAGACTGTGGAGTTAAATCAAAGCTTAATCTGTATTAAGGGGTCCAACACTTGCCAAGAAAATCCCCTTCTCCCCACATTATTACACAACCAGGAGCTATAATTGTCAATACAAGGCAATTCTGACACAACCATCTACAAATTAAGACCCATCAGACCCGGCAACCAGTCTTAAATTGTCCAGTTTTCTTGACCCAGTGTGAATTTTAGCCTCAGTTTGCTGTTGTTATCTGACAGGAATGTCACTGGTGTGCTCTTCTTCTTATTCTTCTGCCAATCGTCTGCTTAAAGGTTGGGTGCGTTGTGTGGTCAGAGATGCTCTTTAATAGACCTTGCTTGTAACTAATGGCTATTTGAGTTATTGTTTCCTTTCTATCAGCTTGAACCAGTCAAGCCATTCTTATCTGACCTCTAACATCAACATGGCAATCCCTGGTCATTTTCTCTTTTTCTTATCATTCTCTATGATCCTTAGATCAGGGATGGACAACTTTGGTCCTAGAGGGTCACTCTCCTGCTGAGTTTTGCTCCATTTGTAATCAAACACACCTGCCTGTAGCTTTCTAGTGATCTTGAAGACATTGATCAACTTGTCGAGGTGTGTTTGGTAGGGTTAAAGAAAAGCTCTGCAAAACAATGGCCCTTTTGGATCAAATTTGCCAATCCCTGCCCTAGATATAGTTATGCCTCAAAATCCCTGTAGATCACCAGTGTTTGAAAATGTGCAAATTGTGTTGCTGCCGTGTAATTTGCTGGATTTGCATTAACGATTATACAGGTGCACTCAATAATGTGTCCAGTAAGTGTGTTGCTGCGTCCCAATTCGCATACTTATACTACGCCCTAAAAAATTTTACTTTTTTGTGAAGGAAAAATATATACTTTTGAGTGTGTAACAGAAGAGTATGCAAGCTTTGGGACACACTACTTCCTCGTTAACAGATCGTTAATCGTTAAAATTGATCGTAGAGCCCTGTCAATCATCCACACATCATCCACATCCGTCGTATTTAATTTCCTACCTTATTGGAGAAGCAGCAGCAGGATAATCTACCATTCATGAGTCTTTCATGCAGAGAAATCTCCTCCGGTCTTTGAATAATTATGCATTCAGACGTTAATGTCCAAACAAGTCTTTATATAAGTTCAGCATTGTTGTTGCAGATGAAATATAACACAGACAACGCGATTTAAATATTTTCCAGTTGGCTAACGTTAGATATTAAATAACAGTCATACAAACATCTTTACCGAAGACTCTCTACTTGACGGTTGGTCTCGCGCGTCCATCATGTTTGTAGTTTATTTACACATACATACTTGTAGTTTATTTACGTGTTTATAGTTCTAATCGAATTCACGTCCAACGTGCAATGTACTGTGGGCAATATCAGCGGTTAGAGTATGGATGGTTCTACACCGGAAATAGTAAACCATCCGGGAACCTTTGACATACTCTTTTCAACTTGGTGACGTTGACTAAAGCATCAGATATACCTTATTTTATTTAAATAATATTAGTTTTTATAGAAACATAAGCTTTGTCGGCATTGTAGGCATTTGGAGGCATTGTACTTGGAGGATTTGGAACACTCATGTTCCAGACATCACAAACAGCACAAGCCAAAAACTAATAATAAATAAATAACTAAACAAACATCCATAACTGTCATGAGGCATTGCATTACGTGTTGCAGAGCTGTTATATCCGATAGTTATATAGCCCATAACACACTGTCACATGTTCATTTTTTTACATTTTGGGAAGAGTAAAATTTACTGAAGTGGTTTCAGCAACCAGATGCATTTAGACCTGTCCAGTTTTGTCTGGAATGCGTCCCACCTGCTGAAGTGGTTTGAGTGATCAGATTTATATCCATCTTAAATGCGTTTCGGAGGCCATTTACACCTGTCATTTTCACGATCGAATAGCTATCCGATCAAAAAAAAAAAAAAAAAAACACATGAAGTGACCAGGTGTAAACAGCCCCATATGTGTTTTGTAGGATTTCAGAGTATATGGACCTGAGCCCAGCTGAAGTGGTTGGACATACCTGCTATCACTTCATTCATGCTGAAGACCTGGACACCATCAGGCAGAGCCATGAAGACTGTAAGTTTGTCAGCATTTATTCCTTTTCCTCCCGGTCCCTCATATAGTTATGTTTTGATCTTGATAAACTAATGTAGCTTATTAAACTTGATCATACTATTGTTTGATACAATTTTTTGTATATTTCAGACTTTTATGCATTACCTGTATTGTAGGACCATAAGCACTTTTATGAGGGTGGCCAATGAAAGGCTTATGAAAGAAGGAAGATAAGGGGGGAAAGAAAAATATTGTAGTTGGAACAGACCATTAGAGAGCAGTTTTTTAATGTAGGGGCCCTAAAGGCTGAGACACACCAAGCCGACGGTCGGGCATTGAGCTGTGTCGGTCAAGGTTAGTCCGACTAGTTGGTTTGGTGTGTTCTCATTTCAGACAGCTCCCATCCGTTTGGTGTGTTCACGTGCAGCTTTTCTTTGGCGTCGGCTTTGTGTGTTCTGGCCTTAAGCTGCTGTTTACATTTTGACAACAGCACCCCCTAGCCAAATAAACAAATTGTGTAACTCTTCTTCATATCTAGGTTCAAGAAAATGCATCTATTGTTTTGGCCATCAAACCTAATTCAATTAGTATTTTCAAATCTAATATTTAATTTCATGTAACTAACCCATTTCATTCTTTCTTAGTGCTGCGGAAAGGGCAGGTTGTGACCGGGTATTACCGCTGGCTGCAGAGGAGAGGAGGTTATCTGTGGATTCAGTCCTGCGCCACCGTTTCTATTAACCACAAAGCACCCCATGAGCGTAATGTCATCTGGGTCAACTATGTGCTCAGGTCAGCTTCCTAGTGACCTTGTGTGTTTGTGTTTTTGAATGTTGTGCTACAGAACAAAAAATATGTTAATGTGCTGAGAGTTTCCACAGAGGCCCTCGTAAATGCTCTTCCTCTCCATCTGTCAACAGTAATCTTCATCACACAAATGCACACATGTTCAAAGAAGTCAGACAAAAACAAGAAAAAAAATTGGCTGAATTTCACTGATAATTGGACTGGTGATATATAATTACACCAAATGGATGTCAAAATTTTCTGGCTGAATGGTGTTTTAGTTAATTAGCTTTGTAATTGTGATAGTTAATTAACTTCTATAGCACCCTGCTGGAGCCATGTTCATGTTCAGAAGGGCTTGTCTAGAATGTGTGTGTGTGTGTGTGTGTGTGTGTGTGTGTGTGTGTGTGTGTGTGTGTGTGTGTGTGTGTGTGTGT
>CAIGQV010019070.1:26841809-26855378 GCA_903798115.1 Danio jaintianensis | reverse complement strand
TGTGTGTGTGTGTGTGTGTGTGTGTGTGTGTGTGTGTGTGTGTGTGTCTTGTCATGCTGTTTGGAGGAGAAAACTCAATGGCTGTGTTTCAAAATCTAGTGAACTGTTTTGCTACCTACTGATAAACCTGTGATGGATTTGGAACATTCTAGGTTATCAGCAAATTTACTATTGGCAACCATGACAAGCAGTTCAAATAGCAGCACAGTACATGAAAGACTTTTATTTTTACAGTTGATCAAGACAGAGTTTGCCATTAATAAAATACTTAATAATTGTTTTATCTAAATTTATGTACTCAGCTAATCACAGTGCATTGTAGGATATGTGAATTGCTTAATTTGACAAAAATAAAAACTTTATCTATTTTTTTTATTTCTCACAATTGTGAAAATGGAAGTCCAGCATACATCACAAGACAGTAGTCTGTTGTTTCACTGCAAGATTGAGTTGTGACATTTTTATTGAAAAGTACATTCATTCATTCATTTTCCTTCGGCTTAGTCCTTTTATTCATCAGGGGCCGCCACAGCGGAATGAAGCACCTTGAAAAGTACAAGGTCAAAAATAAACAAATAAAACTGACACACAGGTGAATCATTCACAATTGGGTCAATAAAAAGCATTTAGAAAATAGACAGAATTAAAATGTGTATACAGACTTCAATAGTCCTGTCTACCTGTTTGAAAATTGTTTGTGTTTGGAGCACAGTTACAGTATGTTAGCTTAAATTCCTGCCAAGGTAGACTAGGTCTAAGTATGAGGTACCACTACCATACAAGTTAGCATTTCTTTTGTGTGATTCAGCCATACTAAATTATTGTAGAACACTGTTAACCTGTGGTGCAGGGTTTAGCATTTAGACTGCTAACTGTGTAAAGCTCCCTGAGGTAAACTGCTCACACTCTTTTATCTGTATTTTCAGTCGACCAGAGCTGGCAGACATGCCTCTGGACTTATTACAACTCCCAGAAAGCCTGAGGGCAGAGCGGCTTCAAGCAAGCTCCTCTCCGCGCGACATGTCTCCAAAGACACAAGGTATGCTCTTAGCCCCATACACAATTATACATCCACACATCGATAATAAGTTACTCAGCAGAGTTGTCTTTTTTCTAGTCTCCACTGGGACGCAACCATTGAAATGCAGGTCTGACACAGACCTCAAAGGAAAGGAACCCTTCTCACACACTACTTCCAGTCAATCAGAGAACACTAGGAAAAGATCGCACCAAACTGACTCCGAGAGTGGTCCTCCTGAGGCAAGGAGCCGCATGGAGGTGTTTCGTCAGAGAGAGGACAGCCCATGTACTTCATCAGACCAAGCCAGTGACAGCGAGGTGGAAGAGGATGATGAGAGAGAGAGTGAGTGGGACCACAATCCTTCCAGCAAACGGGTGAAGAATGAAGAGGCGGCTTCAAGACAAGGCAACGGGGCTAACGGAGCAGGTAAGATCCACAATGGCCGTGCTGTGATCCAGCATCTTAAGAGTGTGGTGACCAGTTCCGGGCCAAACATTAAAACTGAACAAGAAGTATTAGGTACAACTGTAGGTGTAGGTTCTGGGAGGCGATGGAGCCAACCTCAGCTTGGTAATGGAGGACCTAATGGCAGCAGTCCACCTTCCCAACCTCCAAATTCCACCCCAACGGAAGCTCCACCCAAGGGTTTGTTCAGTCCACCCTCTCCAACCCTGTCTCCACCCATCCCGGCATCACCCCTACCCAGAGATGATCGGTCCATCCATGGAGGACGTGCTTCCGACTTTGAGCTGCTGCAGAGACTGACTGCAAGTGGGGCTGCAGGACGTGTACTCTTTCACCCCCTGGCTCTCGGCCCGCAGGGGCCTCAGAGTCTCTACGCTCCCAGTACGATTCGCTACGCCCCACCTGAGATGCCCACAGTTCACACTGAAGGCCACCGCTCAGACCATGGAGCCAAAACCCCCACTTTCTTTCCTCACCTGCAAAGGATCGCATCTCTGCCTCCCTTCAGTGGCTTTTCTCCAGCTGAACACACCTTTCCTCCAACTCTGCCCTTCTGTATGAACGGACTGAGGGGGGCAGCAGGGACAGATGAGGATTGAGAGAGAAAGACAGAAAAATATGTCAAAGAGAGGTGGGAGAGGTAGCAAAGGACAGGACATAATGTTGAGAGAGGAACTACAGAAGTACCTGAGGTTTGTGAAACAGTCTTCCCAAACTCCTCTCGGGACTTTTCTCTGGTAATTTGTTAGTGTGTCTTCCTCTCTCTGGAAAAACAGTCAAAGCCATACTGAAACATATGAAGGACATCATGCAACTTACACAAAGGGGCCAGAATTGAGGCCAGAATTATTGGGACCATACAGGCTGTCAAAGGGTTGGAGAACAGAGGACATTGTCCTAGGCTTTTTGATGAGGGGTGGTACATGCTGAGGTTCTACCTGGCCCTCAGAGAGATGGGCCTACCTATACAAGTCCCCTTGAACCACACAGGAATATGCAAGAATGGACAAAAAGCAGCACGGCGGCAATTGCCAAATAAGACATTCCTAAGGAAACAATAAATAAGCACAGTCCATGTCCCTGGCTGACAGAGGGATCCAACTGATAATAAACTTAGAACAGTGTAGACTTTTCATTTTTGTACAAAAAAAAAAAAAAAAAAAAAAAAAAAGAATAATTGTCTGTAAACGTCTAAAAAATTCACTTGAAAAATAATTAATTCAAGGTCATAGCCATATACAGTATAGCAAACACTAAGATGAAAGACTTCATACGTGCAAATGCTCCAAAAGATTTTTCTTTTTTCCATATGTCATGAGCAAATATCATGGACTAATATTCCTATAAGACATTTGGGGGCTTTTTGGGTGGGATTGGTGTTGGTTAAGTGTGTCTATTTGTCATGTATCATGTCCAAGCACTTATAGTATATTGTCACATACACATAGCACTTCATCCATGGCCAGAATTTCAAAGTTTCCTATTGTGTAAAACCACAAGAATTAGGTTTACAATAGTTGTGGCAAAAATATGGCAATGATTCTGGAAATCTGTAATATTTTCGCTAAAACAAAATGCCTGTTGGATGAATACCATAACCTGTCACAAACATATTCAGGTGAATTCATTCAAATTCAAATTCCACCCAAATAAAGAAAATGCTCCATCACCTATTTCACACGCAGGACTGTTCAAAAAACAGTCTGACTAAGCCAATGGTCAAAATCTACCCAAGATACCTCTACATCTGACTGCTGGTTAATGTAAAAATCCTAGTAAAACACCCAGATGCACTACACTTAATAAAATAAAATAAGCTTAATATAAACAATTATGGGATAAAATGTTACCTGGACATCTTGAGATTCACCCCACTTTTTAGCTGAAGAACAGGATCTGTTTTAAAGCTAACTGACTTATCTAACTGAATTGACGCTGTTTCATAAACAGTAAACTGAGATCTCATTTTGGGCCTGACTCTAAATGTATGTTTACAACATTGTGAACTAAAACATTTAAACTTTTTTTATTGCTTTTTGTCTGAGGCCTGTTTCAGAAAGGAGGTCCAGTATATTAATCCTGAAATGAGGGGAAACTCTGGGTTTTCCCTTTCTGAATGAGAGGTGTGTCAAACCTGAGAACGCAGGGTAAGTCAAGCCCAATACTAAAAGGGAGGTAACATACTAAGAATCAGTTATTATGATAACCTGGTTTACTTTTGTAAACCCAGGGTTTCTTTCGGCTTCCTCCCCCTTTTTAAAGTGCAAGTGATGTTTAAACAAAATTTCTATATAAGAAAATGATACCATTTATTCACAGTAGTCTTGCTTCCTAAGGGGGTATAAATCAGTGCATTTTACTTAACTAAAATTATCTTCCAGTGTGGTAATAAAATAATGTTAATGCAAATGTAAACAAAATAATTTGAATATATATAATGCATAGCATATTAGTTCAATAACATACAATTCTGCCAGTTTTCACCTGTGGTATGACATACCAGTGATAAGAATTGAACTTGGATTGGGTGCCGTTGCCATGGTGAATCATAATATCGGAGCTCCATTCATGATGTCTCGCATAGTCTTGAGTGCCGTTGCCATGGTGAATCATAATATCGGAGCTCCATTGATAATGTCTTTTCATAGTCATGTTACACGAGATTAACTCAGGCTGCGTCTCAATCAGCACCCTAGCTCCTGAGCTCGTTCATCAGTAGGTCGAGTGCACAAATTTAAGCACTGATAAGGACAGTAATGAGCTTGGTTCACTACACATTGGGACACACAATGTGACATGAGAGCGTTTTCATTGTACATCATCAAAACTGGGATTTACAAACAACAACAGAACTAATAATGTTCATATATTAATTTTAACAAGTACATTATAGCTAAACGATGTGATTGTTTCACATACCAGCCACATTTTAACCATTGAGCTATTATAAATGTTTGCAAAATTTTTCCAAACCTGTCTAGCTATGTTCGTTCATGTTAAAATCAAATAAATAACAGATTCTACTTAGAAAAAACATCTCTCGTTTGTCATTACGTTGATGATTTGGTTCACGTGATTCATATTTCAGGCTTCCGAAATTTCGTTAAGGGCACATAGTGTGTATCGATGCACCCTGATTTTCACTGTGCAAATTTTCAGGACGTGAATGTTTCAGTGCACTGGAAGAATTTTGCGATTGAGGCGGTGTCATGAGAAATCGAGTCCCCCCACTGACAATTGGGTCCACCTAGAACCCAGAGTTTTATTGGAGTTGTAATACGTATAGTTTGTATAGCGCCTAATTATAAAGTACATTATTACAACTATTCATTATGTGAAATCACATTCGTAATTTAAATAATGTAAAAATCGTTATTATGACCATTTCATTTCACCATTATTATGACATTTATAAGCGTTATATTGACCCTTTTATATACTGATGTATAATTAAAGGCATGGGTTATTAAATTGAGCATTTATCTTTCCTACTGTTTAGTTAGCCCAGTTAGCCTATGTGCTAGCAAAATCATACATCTACCGTTAGCCTACTAGCTACAACAAGCTAACGCAACTCTGATTAGCCACACAACAAGGTATCACAATAATAGCTTCTGATCAGGAATTCACCACAGACGATCCCTTGGGGTCCTAAGCAGACTTAATTCCAGGGGGGACTCGATTTTTCACCACATTGGCACTTAAAATGGCTGACAGCCTGATCAGTGCACTGACTACTGAACAAGGGTGCTTATTGTGATCTACTCAGAGTTGATTGATTAAACACAATTCAGCTGTTCTGCAACCAAAAAACACAGAGGCTGCGTCCGAAATCGCCTACGACTCAGTAGGTACTGCATTTGAATTTAAATGTATTACTCGACCGTTAGAAAAGTACGTTCTATATAGTATAAATGTGAGTAGCATGAGTGACGTACTACATCTGCCATTTTTTTCATGATCACGTGACCTACCCGTGTCAGTTGCGTCGCTTCACTCCCATTCATGAATTCTCTCGCCGTGCATCATGGGATAGAGTAGCGTCCATTAGATGCGCACTTCAGAATAAGTCATCCAGGTACTTCTTGCATACTGTTTTTCTAATTCTATGAATTCGGACATACTACTCGGCTCGCATACTGTTTTTAGTGTACTATATAGTATGGAAGTACGCGATTTTGGATGCAGCCTCGATTTTTCACCACATTGGCACTTAAAATGGCTGACGGCCTGATCAGTGCACTGACTACTGAACAAGGGTGCTTATTGTGACATACTCAGAGTTGATTGATTGAATTCAATTCTGCTTTTCTGAAAGCAAAAACCTCAGAGTTTCCAATCTCAGAGTAACTCAGCGTTAATGCAGAGTTGGTTAAACCTCCTTATTGAAACGGGCCCCTGATCATTTACATGACAGTAGCATTTTGGGGGCCTTTTCTCATCTTGACAACCAAAACAACAACGGTGGACTTTGGGACTGTATGAGCATAAGCAGCCCTATCTCCAGAGAAAACGTAACTATTTTATGTAGATTGTCAGAAAAATGGCTAATTCATTGGTTCTTAACAGTAAAAAAAATGTAAAGGAGTGCCCCCAAAACCCATCCCTAAACCTCTCCCTCACTGCAGTATATGAGCAAATCATACTAAAATGTGCAAATTAATATGAATTAGCCACTAAATCAAAAGGTTATGAATTGCTGTGAGATTGTATTGGCAAAATGGTCATCGCTGGCACGTACTGGTCTGGCATGAATAATAAAACATTATTGGTTGTTGTCACAGATCCACGTTAAAGGATTAGTTCACTTCCAGACTGAAAATTCCCTGATAGTTTACGGTGAGTTTCTTACGTTCTTCAATTCGGAAATAAATTAAGGTTTTTGAGGAAAACATAGTACTAGAAGTTTCTCCATATCCTAGATTTCTATAGTGCTCAGTGGTTTTATAGCCATTGCAGTTTCCTCAAATAACATAATTTCTTTTTGAAAGAAAGAAAGAAAGAAAGTCCCATAGTCTGAAAGTCGACCTCAAGATAATATCAAGTTCTGGTTACAGATGAAACCACATCTTAAGCCTTTTCTCATCTTGACAACCAAAACAACAATGGTGGACTATGGGACTGTACGAACATAATCAGTCCGATCTCGCAACTAAATGTAACTAGTTAATGTATTGTTAGAAAAATGGCTAATTCATTGGCAACTAACAGTAAAAAATTTTTAAAGGAGTGCCCCCAAAAATGGTCATCGCTGGGACTGAAAATTCCCTGATCGTTTACGGTGAGTTTCTTACTTTCTTCAAGTCGAAGATGAATGAAGGTTTTTGAGAAAAAACATCATACAAGAATTTTCTCCATATAGTTGATTTCTATAGTGCTCAGTGGTTTTATATTCATTGCATTTTCCTTTTTAAAAGGAAAACATTTTATTTTCGAAGAAAGAAAGAAAGAAAGAAAGAAAGAAAGAAAGAAAGAAAGAAAGAAAGAAAGAAAGAAAGAAAAAAAGAGAGTAATTTACCAGGTAATTTTCATTCTGGTCATGAACTAACAGTTTGATCGGGTTCATTTTGACAAAGTTTCTTTATCTGTAAAGGAAAAACTAAATCTGTTTGTAGTACATCATTAGTGTAAATGCACCCTCATATAGCATCTAATTTCTTTCTTGGATCCCTGAATAAAATGGAGTAATTTCTGTGTGTATTTTACCTTTTAATACAAATTAGCCACTAAATCAAAAAGTTACAAACTGCGGTGAGATTGCTTTTGTAAAACAGTGGTATTGTGGTAACAGTGGTCTAGGTATTTTAAAACACCCTTGAACTGAAGACAGTAAGTGCATATAGAAGACAACAGATACGAGCTTCACCATGTGAACATTTTCTCGTTTTTTTCAATTGTTTTGGTTTATGCGGGTTTCTCTGCCCATGCAGTATTACCAGATATGATGGTTTTCAGTAGCACTAAATGATATGATGGTTCTTGTTTGTATTTGTGATCGAGAGTGAATGTGTAAATAGCCAAGAGAGAATCAGTACTGAAACATCAGCGCATGAGTTGGTGTTCCCTTAACTTTCGCCATCACTGTGACTCTAACTTCTTTATGATGAGATGTTTGTGAAAATACAGCGCCATGAGCATTACATGAAAATGATACACTGTAAAAATGATTATTATGATAATCCAGACAACAATAATAAACTCTATTCCGATAATGGAGCATTTCTTTGTGCTGCGTCGTTTCTTACTTTGAATGTTCAAACATGAACTGTGAACATGCATTGATGTCAATATGTTTTCATCCACCTGTTTGTATGTGCATTTTGGAATATTGCCTAAAAAGATGCTTAATATAAACATCAAAAAAGTTCTGTGATTTTGTATTAAGTGATCATGGGACGATGGGAGCGATGGGATGGCATTAATGGACAAACCAGAGGCAAATGCAGAGGACTGGTGCTATATATATATATAATATATTATTAATCCGGGGTCGCCACAGCGGAATGAACCGCCAACTTATCCAGCATATGTTTTACGCAGCGGATGCCCTTCCAGCTGCAACCCATCACTGGGAAACATCCACACACACTCATTCACACACATACACTACGGACAATTTAGCCTACCCAATTCACCTATACCACATGTTTTTGGACTTGTGGGGGAAACCGGAGCACCCGGAGGAAACCCACGCGAACACGGGGAGAACATGCAAACTCCACACAGAAACGCCAACTGACCCAGCCGAGGCTCGAACCAGCGACATTCTTGCTGTGAGGCGAACGTGCTACCCACTGCGCCACCGTGACGCCCTAATGTTGCTTTTTTCTGACTAAAATGTCTTTGAAACCATATTCGGATGTAATTTTACACAGGGAAAAACAAGGTATGTCATCTGCAGAAATCTCTGCATGGGTATCACACAAATTGTGGGGAAGCAGGAAGCTTTTCTGTAAGAAACATGAGGAGATTTTGTGCTGAAAATGGCTTAAGTTTGATAGGACTCCCCGACACACATTTAGAGTTAGAAGTGACAAAAGATAACCGGGATATGACCCAGCGGGCACCTCGATGTCAAAATGACATAAAAAAACATGTCAAAAATGCAAATCAGTTTGATGTCAACTGACTACCTTGATGTCAAAATCACATCAAATTAACATCTAACACTGGCATCAACAAAACACGTCAAAAATATATTACAGTACTGTCCTGTAATCGATTTGTGATGAGGTTTTTGAAGCCAATGTTAGATGTTTATTTGATCTCGTTTTGATGCTTACATGCATTGTAGGGATACAAAATCCAGTGAAAATTTGAAATTGACGATAATACTTTTTGTGTCATTATTTTGATGGCCAAAAAGACATCAATGTGTGGATGTCAAATGGACGTCAAAGTTTTGACTGCTGAGATTGAGAGCTGCATCAGACTTCATTGTGGTTACACTTTATTTTAATATACAATCTGCGCTATTAACAAACCAATAACTAAGACTTTTAGCTCGATAAACTACTAATTAGCTGCATATAAATAGTTAGTAAGGTAGAAGTTGGGCTTAGGTATTGGGTAGGATTAGGGTTGTCAAGTAAGATCATATAACTGATAAACAGTTAATATCTTAAAAATAGGCAGGTAATAAGCTATTAGTAAATGGTGTGAATTGTTACATAAAGTTTTACCTTTATTGAGAATAAATAATGCCTTTTATGAAACGGATTTAGCAATTTATTTTAAAAAAAGGTTAAGTAATTAATTCAGAAATCAGCTACGAGGAGGAAAAATAATAATAATTAATTAAGAGACCACTCCAAATTGTTTAGACCTAAAACCCATTGAAAATGATGTCAAGGCTTTAAGAGTTTAACTGTTATTAAAGAAGTTTCTTTGTTGTGCCACATGATATTTCATTTCAAATACTGAGAGGTGAAATTTTAATATTTAAATTGACAGTTCACCCAAAAAATGACCCAAATCATTTTACTCACCCTTTACTTGTTCCAAACCTGTTTTGAACAAAAAAAACAAGATATTCTGAAGAATGTTAGGAAAAACAACTGTCATTGACTTTTTTGTTCCTGCCATAAATATAAATGCCTGCTTTTTTTCCTCAACATTCTTCAGAATATCTTGTTTTGTGTTCAACAGCAAAACCCCTTGTGTGAGTATAAAGATGAGGACATTTTAGAGTGAACTATCCCTTTAATAAATTTTAAAGTACTTTAAGAGTATTTATAAATTGACTTATAAAATAACATATAAATGTGTTTTTTCATTTTACCTAGCTTATAGAAGGCAAAGTTTAAATCCTGTCTGGCTTGTACAGTTTAACAAGACTTTATGTAATGTTTATGAATGAATACATCAGTAGACAGAGAGTAGCTCTTTAGTGGATATTCCAGCACATTAATCCAAATCAGAGTTTACACTACAAAAACAATATGACAGAATCTAATGTTGTTCTATTTTCTATATTCATTTTTTCATTATTATTATTCATAATTACTCTTTATCATTTTGAATGTACTTTTAAACATTCATATAAGTAGGTCATGCTATATTTCTGATATATCTTTTTTTTCTTTTCCTGTTGATCTACATAGACAATTTTGACATTTAAAATATTTTCTATGCATGCACTGTAAAAAATGCAGGGTTCCACACAATTAATTCAAGTCAAAACACAAATCATTTAAGTTAAGTTAATTGCTTTTGACAAATTTAAGTGGATTGAACATTAAAAAAAATTAAGCTGTCCCAAAAAAAATCTTAAGAATTGTGTTGTTTCAGCTCATCCTAAATAAGTAGTTTGAACAATTATTAATATTTTTATTTTTTTTGAGTGTCTTTGCATTTGTACTAGATGTTATTTTTCAAAGCTGGTCTTTGCAAAGTGCTGATCTGCTGTGTTTTTGGGGTTTTTTGCTCAAAGGGTGACAAAACCACAACTCATATTTTCTCTACATTTATCAGTTGACATCTAAAATATCATTTATCATTGACAGGACCTAAGCCTTCACCCTGACCTAACTTAGGTGGAGAAAACCTCTTGTAAGATGTATGGAATTAGTAAATTAGTGACGTATGGAAAAGTTCTTTTGACTTTTGCTGATAAGCATAAACAATCGTGTAAGTTTTCCTGCCTACATAACTCATGACATTGTCTTGTTCTCGTTTTTCAGGACATTCTGCAAAGACATTGGTCTTTTATTTTCTGTGTTAATAAATTCATTAAACTCATTTATTCATTAATTTTTCCTTCGGCTTAGTCCCTTATTTATCAGGGGTCGCCACAGCGGAATGAACCGCCAACTATTCCGACTCATGTTTTACGCAGCGGATGCCCTTCCAGCCACAATCCAGTACTGGGACACATCCATACACTCTCATTAACACACACACTCATACACTATGGCCAATTTAGTTTATTCAATTCACCTATAGCACGTCTTTGGACTGTGGGGGAAACCGGAGCACCCATAGGAAACCCACACGAACACGGAAAGAAATATTCAGACTCCACACAGAAATGCCAACTGACCCAGCCCAGACTCGAACCAGTGACCTTCTTGCTGTCAGGCAACAGCGCTACCCACTGAACCACCGTGTCGCCCACTTATTAAACTTTCTTTGACTAATTTACTAGTGGGGGGATAAACAATAAACTAAATTGGCCGTAGTGTGTGAGTGTGTGTGAATGAGTGTGTATGGGTGTTTCCGAGTACTGGGTTGCGGCTGAAAGGGCATCCGCTGCGTAAAACATATGCTGGAATAGTTGGCGGATCGTTCCGCTGTGGCGATCTCTGAAATAGAGACTAAGCCGAAGGAAAATGAATGAATGAATGTATGAATAATTTCCTAGTTCTTTGTGTGAAGTAGTACAGCATTTTATTCAAATAAAATGATTTTTACAGCTTGAATATTCTGACTGACTGGATCTCATCCCATCAAATATTTGTATTAATTAATTTTCATAAATCATATTTTTTGTTGTGCATTTAAGGGTCCATTGGTATAAACATCAACAACAAAATGCAAATGAACCTTTCGAATGCCTTTGACTATTTTGAGAGTGAATGTTTCAGACCTCATTTATTTAGCCCATTTATGTAGTTTATTTAGTCACTGGGTCTACAAAGAAGAGATATGGTCACACAAAAACAGAAATTTACTCACCACTTACCTTTAAGTTGTTCCAAACCTTTATGAGTTTCTTTTTGTCTGTTTCAAAAAAAGAAATTTTAAAGAATATTAGAAACCGTTAACCACTGACTCCCATAGAAGGAGAAACAAATACTATGGAACGCAGTGGTTTACCAGTTTGCAACATTTTTTGTTTAAAAGAAATGCATAAAGGTTTGGAGCCACTTGAGTGTGAGTAAATAGTGAATACAATTTCTTTTCTGAGTGAACTTTATTCTTTTAATAAAGTGTATAAACAAAGCCTCAAATTTCATTCTGATATTCTGATTCACAAACAGTAAATATGTTAAAACATTCAATGTTTAAAAATAAAAGAACGGATATAGGTTCAGAACAATACAAAGTTAGCAGTCTGAAAGAAAGAAAAAGTAGCAGTATACCGGGAAACTTTAAAATAGTCGCAGTCTTGAATGGCGTGAAGGGGATTGCTTTTGGATTTGAAAAGTGAACATTCAAAAGGGATTAACAGTCGTCTATTATCTTGTGTAAATTTTGTAATCCACACCGGTCCATGTTAACAAGTTCAAAAGAAGAGGGGGAAAAGAAAGGAAAGATGAAAGAACATGGATCGGATTGATGTGATAAGCTGCTTTAACAACAGCTCCCTCTGGGAACACATGTAAGCTACCCCAACTCTGTCAACTCTTCCGCTGCGCTCACAATAAAGCCTTTTGATTGGCGTTCATCATAATCCGTGTACAGATTCATAACTCGGGCTGGGTGTCTTTGAAGCGCGAGTCAGCGAGCGGACCGCTGTCAGAGTAATAGGCCGGAGGGTCGAGACAAAGGCAGACGTTGTGATTGAAACGCGGTGCGTGCTGGTGTTAGCGATGGTGTTGTGTTGTTTCAAGAAACCCCAGGGAGGGGCTCTGACATTGAAGACGGGTTAAAACCTGTTTTACATTCAAGTGGCAGGCCTCAGTTCATTAGTGTGAGGATCATTCCCTCTTGACGACTAAAGGAATTGCATACTAAAGAAGCCCGGTTGTTGGGGAGAAAAGGCGAATGGCCGGACCGTGTGCGCGCGCATACGAAAACTACACCGTGACCCACAGTTTCTCCTCTAAAATATCCTCTCTTAAGAGCAGATTTACTTACAAACGGGAGTTAGTTCTCGCTTATGGGTCATTTTGGCAGTAAGTACGAAGAATGCTCCAGCTGTGAGAACCAAAAACAATAGTAACCATCAATGGTTTGGTAATGGTTTAAATGGAAATTACATTGGATTTAATTGAAGCTGTATTAGTCCTCTTTTGTTGTGGCATGTTAAGGATTTATTGGATTTAAAGGGGTAGTTCACACAAGACGGGTAATTTATGTTTAATTTAAAAATAATTGCTATATGAAAGTCTACAGTTACCAGTTATTACCAATGTTGTTCAAAATATCCCTTTTTATGGTCAATAGAAGAAAATACTCAAACAGATTTGGAACAATTGTGAAAACGGATCTTTTAAAGGGATAGTTCACCCAAAATGAAAATTACCTCATTGCGTGGTTTTAAACCTATATGAGTATCTTATTAAGATATTTGGAAAAATGCTAGTTGCTGGCACCCATCGACTTCCATAGTGTATATATATATATATATATATTCATTCATTTTCCTTCGGCTTAGTCCCTTTATCCATCAGGGGTTGCCACAGCGGAATGAACCGCTAACTTATCCTGCATATGTTTTACACAGCGGATGCCCTGCAACCCAGTACTGGGAAACATCCATACACACACATACACTATGGCCAATTTAGTTTATCCAATTCACCTGTGAGGGAAACCAGAGGAAACCCACGTGAACATGGGGAGAACATGTAAACTCCACACAGAAATGCCAACTGACCCAGCCGGGACTCAAACCAGCGACCTTCTTGCTGTGAGGT
>CAIGQV010019070.1:26828798-26838809 GCA_903798115.1 Danio jaintianensis | reverse complement strand
GTGCGTGACGTAACGTGTACATGACATCACTGCTCTACAGGCTGCTGCTACTATATGTTTGCAATGGGTGTTTGTTTGCCATAAAATGATATGTGACCAAGTAGCAGGTTACACTTAGTAGCCTATTTTAATCCTTACACATAATTTATGAAGCATGCATCAGGACCATATTAGGGGTGTATGATATTCACAAAAATTATGTTTTGATAATAATATTTATATTTATTTGAGTTTATTTTTGTGATGGTGTCTTATTATCCATGATAAATAATAAATATGACACTAAAATCACCAGTAGTTGGCGACAAGTCACTGTCTTAATGAGTGATTCGTTGAATCGTCTATTCATATGATTCATTTAGAAATGAGCAAGTGACTGTCAGTGTGCTCCAAACAAGATATATCACCCTCCAAAATGCACTCCGGAGTGAAAACAATCGTGGCCGCCATATTGAAATGTCATTCCAAACCGAAGTGCTCAAAACTGGCCACTTTAAAGTTCCCTTTGGAATGAATGATTTCGAAGAGTACAACTGATGGACAAAAAAAAAAGCCTTTAAAGTGATTAGGGCATATAGATATGAGCCCTTCTGAATGCGTCAGTATACAGGTATGAATGAATTATTGAATCGCTCACTCAATTAATTCAAGAACATATTCGTTCAGGAATGAAACCACTGTGCTTTGAGAAGGTTCTGCTCTAGAAACTATTTTCATTGTTGAAACAAGGGTGTAAAAAGTAACCCACTCAACATTAACATCTTGTTGAACTGTTGTTTAAAATCGGAATTACATTTGTGATCATGCTCATGTGCTTATTTATAATAAAAACTGATATTCTGTTTAAAATAAATAAAATGAACCAGTCAAGAGCTACTGACATACAGTAGATCAGCATTCTTACATGTTATGAAAATTACACTGAAACTAGTGAAACTACCAAACAAATAATTCTCTTAAAAGCATCTTGGTCATCAGTAGGCCCAGACAAAAACTGCTCCCACAGAAATCCGAACTTTTTTAGCCCATCATTGAGTCTATTTATTTACCTATGTAAATGTATGTAAATATATATTTATTCAGGTTTTTTATATTAATTTCAGTATTATTCAATAATATGCAAATGTTTAAAAAGTAATATTTTCTGTCTTTTAGTAGATGTATTATTTAAGAGGCTTACTTTGTTTATCGGGCGACGTGGTGGCGCAGTGGGTAGCACGTTCGCCTCACAGCAAGAAGGTCGCTGGTTCGAGCCTCGGCTGGGTCAGTTGGCATTTCTGTGTGGAGTTTGCATGTTCTCCCCGTGTTCGCGTGGGTTTCCTCCGGGTGCTCCGGTTTCCCCCACAAGTCCAAAGACATGCGGTATAGGTGAATTGGGTAAGCTAAAATTGTCCGTAGTGTATGTGTGTGAATGGGTGTGTATGGATGTTTCCCAGAGATGGGTTGCGGCTGGAAGGGCATCCGCTGCGTAAAACATATGCTGGATAAGTTGGCGGTTCATCCCGCTGTGGCGACCCCAGATTAATAAAGGGACTAAGCCGAAAAGAAAATGAATGAATGAATGGACTTTGTTTATCAAACAAATGGTTCTCATTGGATTTGCATTGTAAATCTTAAAAGTAAAAATATACTTTTTTTTTTTATTTCATGTGTTATGTTTTTAGTTACTATACTCTCAAAATAATTCTGCAGATTTTGTGCATAATTCTGCGTGGAAGTAGCAAAAAAGTACACAAATTCTGTCTACCATTTCAGGATATTCAGATCTTCTTTGTTCATTGGGTTGATGATTCTCCCATTTGTTTCTGCATGAATCTCTATAATAAGTGTTTTGTTGTCTAATTTTTTAGTTTAGCATCACCAAGCAACTACAATAAACCTCTTCACTAGTGTGATGATTCTTTACACTATTTATAGAGAAACCCAACTTTACAATTGTGAAGCTATAGATTTACCAACATTTTCCCCTTCAAACAGAGTAACAAATTAAAGCTATTTGTAAAAAATGACCAATAAAAATCTAACTATTATCCGCCTATATTTTCCAGCATTTTCACCTTTATATATTCATATCAATTTTGTTTTCTTTGTTTGACATTATTTCAACCACATTTCAAAAATGAAGGTTGCTCAGATGCTGGCTGGGGAAGAAACTTACTTAACAATATCCAAACCATGCTTAACAATACTCACTTCACTTCAACCATACAATTAAGCTGGCTTTTTAGACTGGACTGGAGAGAGAAGCAGAACAGGACGGTCATATAGTAAATGAATTGTGTTATTGGATGCAATTGTTTAACTGTTCACTTGTGGCTGTAATTATTGATCAGTTAGCAATATGCAGCAAAAATGAAGAAATAAAGACATTTGGACATCTAAATCACACCACAAGTCATATAAAAAATGATAGATAAAACACCTGTAAAAAAAAAAAAACTGAAAACACTTATATTTTTCTTCATAATCTCATTGCATATCGTGTGTTCAAAATCACATACTCATTTTTTTGAGTAGGTAGTACTTATTTTGAAGATGTATGTACTTTGCAACCTCTAAAAAGTATGCTGTATATATTATGAATGCAATTCAGCTGTACTTAATTTCCCATGTTGTTATTATGTCACGTTGTGGCCTACCAGCGTCAGTTTTCATGACATAGTGTCCTCGTGGGATAGTAAAGTAGCCATCAGATGCACACTGCAGAATCTTGCCGGAATTTGTAGGTCTGCCAGGTATTTTTTTGCATATGAGCACTGTGAATCTGGACAGATCAATCAATCAATCAATCAATCAATCAATCCAAACCATAAACCAAATTTCCTAAAGGATACAACATTACTAAAAACTAACTAAAAAATAAGTAAAATGAACTATACTGGACTGTAATTACCTCAAGTAGTGCTTGTGTGGACTGAGAAAGCACGTTTTGAAAGCATCTTCTCCAACACTGTCATCTTGTTAACCTCTAAAGGGCACTAAAGCTGAATTCACGCCACCTTACACATCAGACCTGTCCTTCTCAGAAATTGCGGGAGACAAATGTGCTTGCATAGTCCCCGTTTATGTACATATTCATAGACTCATTATGTACTGTAAATAGCACTGAAGGTCATGCATAAACAAATAGTCCGTAACCTCCCGATAAACACTCATAATCAACATACAATGAATGTCGTCGCTTTTAAAAGATTACATTTACAGAATGCTCTGCATTTCACATTAATATGCGTTTTAAAAATATAAAACAGCAGAAATAAATGACAGGAAGGGGAAATATGATCATCAGCCAATCAGGCTTTCGGTTCAAAAGTCACAAAGTAAAAAAACATCAGCTGTAAAACATAAGTTCATAAGACTGTCATGAAACCTTCAGAATCATGATGTGACGTCATGAGTTTATGAGAGTTTATGCATGTTTATGACAACTGTTGTTAAGTGTCATTTGCTCAGCTGTGTCATTTTAAATGCAAAGTTGACATTGTCAAGTTTTCATGACAAATACAGGTTATGATGTATTTGAGATGTCTCTGTAACAATGTCAACTTTGCATTTAAAAATGACACAACTGAACAAATGACACTTAATAACAGTTGTCATAAGCATGCATAAACTCTCATAAATTTAACAAGACATTAAAGACAACAACATGTCAGAAACATGATTGTCATGAGGCTATTATAATTGTGTCATGAATTTTATAATAGCATCAGTAATATTTTTCTAGGCCTCAACTAAAGCGGTACAAATGGAATTTGTCATTAAAATATCATTAAATATTAATGACGCTGTTATAAAATTATTTGACACTTTAATGAGAAATTGTAATGACAAAATTCATTTTTTTCCACAAACAAAATCACCGGAAAAATATTCATGACAATTATAATGCACTCATCACAATCATGTTTATAACACATTTATGACAAGTTAAGTTGTCTTGGTATCGTCAAGTTGTCATGACATAGAAAGGACAGGTTATTGTCAGGGTTCTGCCACTCCGGTCTTGTAAATTCTTGTTTTGGTGGCAGAGTCCAGACACTAATCCTATCATGTCTTGTATGTTGTGCTCGGCTTGAGTTTACTCGAGTCGAGCACTTGTTTTCTGTCATTGTGTCTCTGTTTGAGTGCCATCGTGACTGCGCTCGGGCTTTGCTCTAGATGGGCGTGCTCTAGATGCGCGCTCTTGTCCTGGTGTTTGTTCTGTCTGCAGCGTGGTGTTTCATTCCCAGCGTCTCAGTCTAATTGGTTTCGGTTTCAGTTGGAGCTGGGATGAAACATGCACATTGCATGTGTGAGCAGGTGTTTTCACTTATCGTGTGCTCGTGTCTTGCGTTCTGTTTGTGGTGTTGTCTAAGCACGTGGCTCGGTGTTTATGTTGTGGCCGCGTGCTTTAGTTTTGTGCATTTGTCTTGTGTGAACATGCGGTTAATGAGTTCTCTCTCATTGGCTGCGTGTTCTAGTCTCGTTTATGTGAGCACATGGCTTGTGGTGTTTCTATGTGTCATGTGCTCTCCTGTCTATTGTGTAGTCCCACCCTCCTTGTTAACCCATTATTAGTTTATCCTGTTCACCTGTTTGTTTGTTAATTATTTCAGCTTATATTCTCCTCATGTCTGCGGTCCTGTGCCAGTTCGTCGTCGTTTCCTGCCTTGTCCTGTTTCCAGTCCTGATCCCTGCCAGCCTGCTCAGTCTAGTTTGTTTTGATTGTTTATTTGTTTTGTTAATGTTTTCCCCCTCGGGGTAGTTTGTTTTGTCTTTTATTTTATTTTTATTATAAATAAATACCCATTTTCCCTGTACTTGAGTCCTCGCTACTTTCCCCACCCACCGACCCTGACAGGTTATGATGTATTTGGTTATGTAAAGTTGACGTAACAAGACATCTCAAACGTAACTGAACTAATAAACACTTAACAACAGTTAAGTCATAAGCATGCATAAAACCTCATCATTATGTGTCCTGATGTGTGCCAATCAAACGTGAATACACACACTTGTATATGTGGTTTATAAGGACTCTCCACAGGCGTATTTTTAACTGTAAAAACAGCTTATTATATGGCCTTCCCCCTAACCCCAACCCTCACAGGAAACCTGTGGCAAATTTTGAATGTCAAAAGACCCCGTTAAATATGATTTTTAAGGATTTTGAATTATGAGGACACAAGACATGTGTCCTCATACCCATGTTATTATACAATATGTCCTTGTAGACCACATAAACACACACACACACACACACACATACACAGTTTGTTCCACTAAAAAATCACCAGAAAAATATTCATGACACAATTATAATGGACTCATCACAATCATGTTTATGACAGGTTTATGACAAGTTAAGTTGTCTTGGTATCAAGTTGTCATGCCATAGAAAGGACAGGTTATGATGTATTATGTCAAGTTGACGTAACAAGACATCTCAAACAATGTCATATTTTCGTTTAAAATGACATAACTGAACTAATAAACACAACAGTTAGGTCATAAGCATGCATAAAACCTCATCATTTATGTGCTGATGTGTGCTGATCAAACATGAATACACACACACACTGGTATATGTGGTTTTTGAGGACTCTCCATAGGTGTATTTTTAACTGTAAAAAAAGCTTATTATATGGCCTTCCCCCTAACCCCAACCCTCACAGGAAACCTGTGGCAAATTTTGAATGTCATAAGACCCTGTTAAATATGATTTTTAAGGATTTTGAATTATGAGGACACAAGACATGTCCTCATAAATCCCTTTAAAGTAACACCAAGGTCATACCCATGTTATTATACAATATGTCCTTGTAAACCATCTACACCACACGCACACAAACAGTTTTTTTTTCCACAGAAAAATATTTATGACAATTATAATGGACTCATCACAATCATGTTTATGACAGGTTTATGAGAAGTTAAGTTGTCTTGGTATCGTCAAGTTGTCGTGACATAGAAAGAACAGGTTATGATGTATTCGGTTAAATCAAGTTGACATAACAAGACAAATCTTTTCATTTAAAATGGCATAACTGAACTAATGAACACTTAACGTTGTCATAAGCATGCATAATACCTCATCATTATTCATGTGTCGTTTTATGACACTAACAAACACCCCTTCAATTAAACTGTTAGCCTCTTCACGACTCACTCACAAAACAAAAGGAATACCTGACAAAATTCTAAACGCATTCCGGAATTTACAAACCATTCTTAAATGCATTTATATTCCGACACATAAGCGCTATGATTTCTCGGAGGCTTTATACAAGGTCTTTGACAACAACAACAGTCACTGTGACAAGAAATCAACAACAAACAAAATCTTTTGGCTGACAATAATTTAAATATATAATCAAATAAATAAAGCAGCCCTTTGAAGATGTACAAACAGGAGTGGAACGGCTAATGAAAGAAGCGACGCGCATGTTGGCGAGTCCCCGCCGCTATTAGCAAACTCCACACGCATACAGATCAACACATCTGTCTGTTTACCGCGATTCCCTTCCTCCAGAGATGCCACCTGCCCTTGATATCTGACACGCTTTTCTTCAACTTTATACTATTTAACCACTGTTTGTCGCTACAATTTCACAGTTGCGATTTGATTAACCCCTTAACATTGAGCACAGAATGATTTAAACTGATTTATTTGATTCAGACTCAGAGCTCAACACAAGTTTTGACCTCCTCAGTTTATAAAATCGAATTTATATTAATGTACTTACAATGGAACGCATTAGAATAAGCCATAAATACGTGTTTATGTTTAATGTATAACCCCAAAAACCTAAATATTGCAATTGTAAAATAATTTACTAATATTTAAGTGAAATTTATGTTAAATATTTAAGTCTCCTGTTAAAATCATCCAATAAATTTGAGTCATGACAGAAATTTGAATGGGATGTAATAAAGTAGATTCTTTCACATTAGTGTCATACTTTGACAAGTTATAATTATGATAAAATCATAAATAATAGTTTAAATCATAATTATAATCATAATATTAGCTATAATAGTAACAATAGTTCTATGAACACCTTGTCTGACATATTTAGAACAATAACTGTTTGATGAAATATTAAAAGACTATATTTAAAGACGCAATGAAGCTCAGAAATACACAGTAATTACAATTTTTCATATTTATGCTTTGCCACTGTCCTTCAAACCACTAGATTTGTCTAGTGCACAGGTGTCAAATACAGTTCCTGGAGGGCCGCAGCTCTGCAGTTTAGTTCCAACTCTGCTTCAACATACCTGTAGGTTTCAAACAAGCCTGAAGGACTCAATTATTATGATCAGGTGTGTTTAATTAGGGTTGAAACTAAACTGTGCAGTGCTGCGGACCTCCAGGATCTGGATTTGACACCTGTGGTCTAGTGTCTAATTTATGACATTATGATTTATTGGGGGTGGGACAAAATATCGTTATGCCGTTATATCGTGATATTTCCGGCCACGATACATTATCAATACTCTGGCGCCAAGTATTGATATTCATCTAAATGTACAAAAGATCTGGATTAATTAATGAGTCTTACACTGACTGCAGCAGTTTACCGCTTTGGCTGCAGTACACCCAGGAGGTGCATCCAGTAATGGCGGATCAACAATACATCAGAGACGCACCGGCGTCATTTTAAACCACAGACAGATGAGCCATTGCAAGGGTGAAAATCTCAGGCATACGAATACCTTCTTCTGTCCAAGCTGGACCAAGGTATTTGTGTGTCTTCTGCTAGTTTCTCCCTCACAGACCCGCTTTCACTTCGCTAGATCGCTCGTGTGTGTTGTGAGACTTCATACAGGAATATGTGATCAAACTATTTCATTCCGCCAACATTTCTATTAGATAAAGATATCAATAGGACATGAAGATATAATTTGAAGGGCCTTGCATTTGTTAAACCATTACAGACCTTGGGAAAGCCTTGAAGATTATATTATGAAAACTTGGCTGAAAATATTAGGGAAATAAAATAAAAAAAATGTTAAAAATTACTTTTTAATTTGATGAGTAAATAACTAATGTTGTCCACTGCTGGAGAGGAGTCTGTGCTCACCTCTCTGAGCATTCTGATCAGTTACTGTTCTTGAAGAAAATAGATTACTCTAGTGGGAATGCAGGATTTTGCATGATTAAAAATAAACTAGGGCTAAGCATAAAACATATCAAACAATTTGGCCAAGTTGTAATATGTGTCTTAAGTTTACAGAAAACTAGAAAGCAATAAATTGCTATTTGACAGCGTTTTCTTAAATGTATATTCCACAAAATTGAGACTCTGTTGCTGTGACTAATTTAGAGAAGTTATTTGAAACATTTTACTAGATGCTATACATGCATTTAATGTTTTTTTTTAATATATAAATATGTTTGTGTGTGTGTGTAAATTTATTTTGAAGTGGACACCAAACCAGAACTTCTCGCCTGTGATTATTATAGTAAACATGCATAAAAAACTGTCAAATAAAATGTCTGATGACGACTAATTTTTGTTGTCCAGCAAGATTAGTGTATTTGCCTTTAACAGGAAAAACAGCATTCAGACATCTAGACTGCGCAAATGTGTGCTGATCAAACGCGAATACACACACACTTGTATATGTGGTTTATGAGGACTCTCCATAGGCATAAAGTATTTTTAACTGTAAAAACAGCTTATTATATGGCCTTACCCCTAACCCCAATCCTCACAGGAAACCTGTGGCAAATTTTGAATGTCAAAAGACCCCGTTAAATATGATTTTTAAGGGTTTCGAATTATGAGGACAAAAGCTATGTCCTCGTAAACACCAAGGTCATACCAATGCAATTATACAATATGTCCTTGTAAACCACATAAACACACACACAAACATCTCTTCAGATTATCTACTTTATAGAGACAGGAACTAGCAGGATCACATGCTGTACATTAAAAATAAATACCAACAATATCTATATTTCAGATTCATGCGTCATAAAAGAAAGGCGGAGAGAAAGTCATGAGTTAGAAGGAAGTCTAGAGGTTCTTTCAAATCAGCAACAAGTGATTTTATTGAATAAGACGCCGTCCTCATATGAAAGAAATCTGAAGTGAATTGCAAGAGTCGTGAGGTAATCATTTTGAGCAAATCCTAGCTTGAATAAGTCCTAAACAGGGGATTCTGCAAAAATTTTTATCAAATAATACTAATAAATGGAAAAAATAATAGAAACTATATAATATATAAAAAAGTTCCAATATTATAAAAGCTGTCACACTTTACATTAAGATTCAATTTGATCACATTAATTGATGCATTAAGCATTATATGTTCACAATGAATAAATATTACAGCATTAAGTAATATTATGATGGAAATTAATACAATATTGCTTATTGTTAATCATGCAACAGTTCATGTTAAAATACTTATTCATTTAACACTTATTTAATACTTAAGCTATATTACAGCATTAGGTTTTCTAAACTAATAACGAACAAATATTCTTGCAGCACTTAGTAATATTTTTTTTTATATACTATTGTTCATTGTGAATAATCATGCAATGATATGCTATATGATTATGCATACATTTCAAGAAAGTAATGCATTATATTAGTATTAAACTATAGAATACTTATAAATGAATGTTAGAAAACTAAAAGCTATACATTACTCTCCCATGCTTAATGCATTAACAATTAAAGCATTACACATTATAAATGGTTTAATATAAAATTACAATGAACAATAGCATATTTATGAATAAACATATCTATTGGTATAAAAATGGTTATCTACTATTGATATTGTAAATGTAATGCATCAACTAATGTTCAAAAGTCAAATCTTACTGTAACTAAATATCAGAACTACCATTTCTGAGTCACGTCACAATGTAAAATAGTGAACATGATTTCTAACAACTAAGATGTCTAATAAGTGCTAGCTTAGAAATAAACGTTCTTTTTAAAGATCCAGCACTCGAATCCCAAAACAAACAAACAAAAATTAAATATACATATATTACAAAGG
>CAIGQV010019070.1:26805242-26816288 GCA_903798115.1 Danio jaintianensis | reverse complement strand
CCCACCGGCCAATTTAGTTTATTCAATTCACCTATAGCGCATGTCTTTGGACTGTGGGGGAAACCAGAGCACCCGGAGGAAACCCATGCCAATGCGGGGAGAACATGCAAACTCCACAAAGAAATGCCAACTGACCCAGCAGCCAGGACTCGAACCAGTGACCTTCTTGCATTTTTGGAAATAGACTCTTTTCACAACTCCCCTAGAATTAAACTGTTTGACCATTTTTGAATCCATTCATTCCATTTCAATGATTTATTCTAAGGTAAAATTGCTCCCGCCAGACCCGGAGATCGGCCGAATGGATTAAAAAAATGGAATCTGTTTAATTCTACGGGAGTTGTAAAATAAGCCTATTTTCTAAACAAAGTGGAGTGTTCCTTTAAAGTGAAACGTCAATGATTACTCTTCAAATACCTGTGTGACGTGTTACTATTGTTATGAATGTATGGAATGCGCTATTGAGTTGGTTTTGTTTGTGTTGTGTGTTTATCTCTCCGTCCTGTTCACCCAGATCAGTGTGAGGTCAGTCTGAGAGCATGTCCACTCACTACTGTACTGATCTGAGAGACCAATGAATGAATGAATGAATGAGCATTACTCCATCACAGCCTGCAGCACTGGATAAGAACACACTCTTCCTGTTTGCCCACAACACATTCCTGCACTAATATCTGTCCTGCTTATCTGAGGATCTGAAAACACAACACCAGTGGCTCCTCAGTTAGAAAACCTATATAGACTGCTTGAAGGAACATGTGGGAGTAATAGTAGGTCACAAGTGTTTCCTAAGACTGGGTTGCATTGATTTGTTTTTATAGATTTTTTTTGGTATTTGTTTACATACAGATTAAAGGTGATTTTTGGTTAACAGTCTATAGTGGGTTACTACTGACTGATTATTATTAACAGTGTGCTGAACATCTTTACTTTAAATAATGAACATTACTTTAAAGATTGCAACTTTTCAGTGTGTGATGCATTTTTAAAAAAAACAAAATATCAGCCACTTTAATCACCATGAAATAGCAAGAGAAAACCATTACTATAATCTGATAAGGATACACAGATTTGGTAAATTTTGGTCATATTTGAGATACACTATCTCAAAGATACACTATTTTTTCATTTCTTTTTTTACATAAAAATTATTCTTTTCATCAAGGCGGCACTTATTAAATGTAATTTAAAAAAAATATATATTAATAAAAATTATAAATAACTGCTTTCTTATTGTATGTAGTTTCAAATGAAATTATTACTCCTGTCATTTTTGCTTTTATTACTATAACCATTAATAATAATAATAATAATAATAATAATAATAATAATAATTAATATTAGAGTGATTTCTGAAGGATCATGTGACTCCGAAGACTGCAGTAATGAAGCTGAAAATTTGTCTTTAAAATCACTGGAATAAATTATTAAATTAATATATAAACTACTTTTGAACTGTTGTTTTATAGCGCAATAACATTTCACAATTTTACAATTTGTACTGTATTTTTGATTAAATAAATGCAGCCTTGGTAAGCAGGATAAGCTTATTTTAAAACATTTAAAAATCGTACTGACCCCAAACTTTTGACCGGTAGTGTAGTAAAACAAGAAAAAAGTATAAAAAGAATACTACAAAACTGAAAAAAAACATATGATAGTACAATAATATTAATTACTTTTTATAATTAAAGATATTGGGCGGAGGGCTGCACGGTGGCGCAGTGGGTAGCATGATCGCCTCACAGCAAGAAGGTCAATGGTTGGAGCCTCGGCTGGGTCAGTTGGCATTTCTGTGTGGAGTTTGCATGTTCTCCCCGTGTTCGCGTGGGTTTCCTCCGGGTGCTCCGGTTTCTCCCACAGTCCAAAGACATGCGCTATAGGTGAATTGGGTAAGCTAAATTGGCCATAGTGTATGCGTGTGCATGTGAGAGTGTATGGGTGTTTCCCAGTACTGGATTGCAGCTGGAAGGGCATCCGCTGTGTAAAACATATGCTGAATAAGTTGGCGGTTCATTCCGCTGTGGCGACCCCTGATTAATAAAGGGACTAAGCCGAACAGAATATGAATGAATGAATGAATGATATTAAAGCTGAATTAACTTTAAATGTTATATTTCAATTTGTAATTTGTTTATTATTATTGATTTAGCTTTTGTCATTATTATTAGTTGTTTTTTATATTTCTATTAAGCTTTCCTTTTTTTCTTATTTATTTCAGTGCTTCGATTCAAATGTACAATATATTTATAATTTTCATTGCAGGTTTTTTTTGCATCCATTATCTTCATCCATAATTATTCATCCAATCTTTGTATTCTATTTATTTTTAACATTAATCATTCTTAATAGTTCAAATGTGAATTATTAATAGTTTTAAAATATAACTATATATTTTTTTATTTTACAATTACATTTTTATATACAATATTTTTATGTATTATTTAGTAAATTATTTTTTATTTGAAGGAAAAAATATCTGAAAGGGTAAAAAAATTACACTTAAAATTAAGTTTTTCTTAAGGGGTAAGGTTTGATTGTAGAAAACATAGTTTGGTTAGAAGACTATGGGAAGTCCCCACAATTCACAGAAACTGAATTATGTGTGTTCCCAGTGTCTGTTATGAAACGTTTTAGCCCAAGTGTCACTTTGTCCCCAGAACGGCCCATATACTGTACCATGGACCCTTTTCACAAGACTGTTATGACGTGTTTAACGGTCGTCATAATCTTAAATCCTTGAAAGTTTTTTATATTTAGATTTTTTTTTAAACGTATGAACATTTATATGCATTTATTTATGTATCATAGCATCTTTGCGTCAATTTACAAAAAATGAATTACCGCTTATGTTTCTAATGCAGCGTCTATGGAGCTGAGGGTAAATTTGACGTTATTCTCTCCTCTGGCTGCCGTCATCAGTCTCCCACTATTTTTTGCTTTTTCTGAAAGTCTTGATAACACCATCGTGGAGTTTTTCTTTTATTATTTCAGCAAATAGGATTGTAAAAAAATTATTTGTTGTACTCTCCCATTCACTGTGCTCTAAGTTTACCCAACTATGACGACTTCTGCTGCTGAGAAACCTGGAAATGTGAAAAGGGTCTATTATATGAAAGTGCAAGAAAAAAACACAATAGTCGTCTATACAAAATCGGACACATTTTAATTAAATACTGCAAAACTCAGGAAGGTTAAGCAAGCATCTTTTTTTTTTTTTGTCATTTTGTTCTCAGTTGATTTACTTTTCATACTGTTACGCGGCACAAAAGCATTTTCTTTCCATCGCTTCTCATTCAGACATCACACATCCTATGATAAAGTGCTTTACTGATTCACTTCTCTGGCACTGCAGCACAGAACAAAGCATGCTGGGAAATCTCCTGTTCTGTGCCACTTCTTTGCATGAAATCTCAGGTTCTCAGATGCTGGCTGTGTTCAGAATAGCGCACTACAAATTTTTTTTCAGCAGTATGTATGTGCTGTAGTATGTATACTGTGCATAGTACGCCAATATTTACAGTATAACCAAAGCATGGACCACTGTACCCACAATGCATTGTGCTTGACCTTTTTGTTTTCCAGAGAGATGAATTAACAGTGAGTAACGCTGCGTTCAAGTAGTAGTTTGTGTTTATGAGTTCTAAATTTGTATTGATACACTATAAAAAAAATGCTGGGATCCACACAATTCCTTCATGTTGTCCCAACACAAATAGATTAAGTTAACTTTTAACAAATTTAAAAAGTGGATTGAACATAAAACAATTAAGTTGTCCCCAAAAAACCCTTAAGAATTGTGTTATTTCAACTCATTTTAAATAAAGTAGCTTGAACAAGCAGCAAAAGTCATTTTTTGAGTGTAGGAAAATTATAGTAGTTAGTGTATGACTGTTTACATGTCCACCAATGATGCGACTATTTCCAACAATCAGAGTAAGGACTTAATCCCATTTATATCAGCAGATGTTTTCACTCACGTTTACATAGAACCTTCATTCATTTGATTATTTGCTAACAAGTGCTTTTTTATCTTAGTTTTACATTATTTACATTTATCAGTTTAATGTCATTTCATCAAATGCAAAACACATTCCATGGATGGTAATTCAGCGCAGCAATAAATCAATTTCTTTGTGCCGTGTCTGGATGAATTTACACAACTGTGCAGCAAACTGACAGTTTAGAAATACGGTGATGGTAACGCACCTACAACTAATGTGATTTAAGTGTTTACAACCCTGTTTATTGTGAGTTTAATCATATTCATTTGACTGAAATGTTGAGGTAAATTTTAATCTGAATCTTTCTAAATCCAAAATAAAATGTAGTACTAAGCATAAAGAGGAAAAAACTATAACACTTTAGTTTAAGCACCAATTCCCACTATTAACTACTAACCCTAACCATAAGCCTGGCATATTACCTGCTTATTATTAATATAGTGGCTATTTATTAGAATTTACGTATGATCTTATTCATCATCCCTTATACTACCCGATACCTAAACCCAACTACTACCTTAAAACTATTAATAAGCAGTAAATTAGCACTTTATTGAGCTAAAAGTGTTAGTTAATGGTTTGTTAATAGAGAGAATTGTACCTTAAAATAATGTGACTAAAAAAACAAAACATATTAGTTCTTTATAAAAGTCTGTGTAAAACCGGAATGCGTTCACACTTGACAAGTTTGTACTAGTTAAAATGAACTCTGGTGACTTTATTGTTAGGCTGCATTCACGGCTGTAGTTTGGTTGGTTTGGTCTTGATGTATATACAAATACGATGTATACAAACTATGATGTATATTTCGTATGATGTATATTTGCAACAGAACATACCAAACGTCCAGAACAATGCTCTGTTTTGGACTAAATGTGCTTGTTTGGTGCACACCAAGGTTGGCAGGATTCACACTTATTCAGACGAATCACATTTGTATAAACAGAGCAATCAAACCAGAGTTAGTTTAATCAAAGAGTTTATCTGATTCAAATCAAACCTGCCTAGTGTCAACAAATCCTTTGTATGCTTATGGAAGGTCTGTAGCATTACAAAATATGTCATAAAATATTTTTTTAAAGCTTCACACTCATAGTGTCAACATAGGCTCATTCTGAAAACGTAGCCGTATATACATTTCTGGAGATCGCGAATTATGTAGCCAGAAGTACGTATGGTTCGTCTTTAAAATGAACTTTACGGGTTGTTATGCCGCCGTTCCTTTTTGCGCTTACCAGCTGACCGCTTACCTCCGTATGGATGGCTTTCCCACTGTTACCAGTTTGTCCAGTAGCTCGCCATGTACGTCAGCGGACTTGAGACGCAGAGAGGAGTTGACCACGACAACGGGGTTCAAGTCTGGCGAAGAACGGTTCCAGAAAGCGGGTAAGACACAAACAGAAGCCAAAAAATAAAATAAACAATTAAATAACAGGGTGAGAATGTGGTAAAATCTGAAAACGTGCTAAAAATCAGGCGAGGGCTTTTATTTTTCTGGATTGCTTTTTAAAACTGTCGGTTGGGTTTAGGGATGTGGGTGGGCGGGTCAATCCGTGCTTTTGAAAACACTATTGGTTGGGTTTAGAGAAGAAGGAGGAAGGGTCAGTCAGTCAGTCATTCAGTCGACAGCGCAAGATTTACGCAAGAACAGCAGGTGCGAATGGCACTTGTGAGAGAAATTTGAGATGTCAAAAAGCTTACACAGCGGCCTCTGGTGGATTCGCCAAAAAAACTGCAAAAAACATAGCTCCTGGGACATATTTGGCGCTTTCCAGAAATGTATATAGAGGTATGTTTTCAGAATGAGCCTGGGTTGCATAGTGTGATTGCAAAACAAACACAAATTAACAAATTAAATAATGTATTTCATTAATAAAAAAAATATAGCATTAATACACACTACATCTATTGCGTCAGAAACGTGTAATTACGATATTGTGATGATGTTAAATGTGTAGATCTGTCTGACATGAACTGAACAGCCGCATTTATTACATTTACAAATACTAAAATATATATTTATTTCAATGTAATATACATTTATCTTTACTTTAAAAATGCAAGATATTTTGTTGCCATGATTTGACAAACATTTAGCATTCTGCAAAGAAAAAAATGCATTCTTTGCAAAATGCATTCTGCTGTATTTGCATACTGTTTAAAAAAAGTAGCAGTGTGCAGTGTTTACTATGTAGTATGCTAGTATTCCATTCTGAACATAGCCATAAGCATCTGATGAACTTGCAATGCCCTCTGGGAGATGTAGGCACAAGGGTAGTGCATGTACGGACACCTGATTGAAAGTGAGGCTGTTTGTGTTTTCCAGGTGGCCTATAAGCATTGTTGCCGTGATTTGAGGAGTCCCATACTGATCTCGTCTGCTCTACAGCACCTTTCTGAGGCAGAAGGAGATTGTCAGCTCTCAGGTAAGTGTATCTCCATCGAAAGACCATCGAAAGCATGCAGAAGTTGTAGCCTAATGTGCAGATACATGAAAAATCTGCAGATACATGAAATGTGCAGATACATGAAAAAGGCTCACCCTGTTTGGATTTTTTGTTACAGAACATACATCTGAATGACTGCTAAAAACCTACTTGAGCTATTTAATGTTAGCAAATTTCACCACTGTGCATAGAGTCAAATTTATTCTGCCCTGGTATGATAATGTGCACATTAAAATCACTTCACTGTCGCTATTTTCTGGGCAAACATACTTTCTTTCCATGCAAACGGGGATGTAGAATGAGCCAGATTGACTGTAGCATGTGGTCAGCGCTAATAACGTAGTACTATTGACATCTATGAAAAACAGGCAAACTGAATTTGATGCGAAATTGATTTTCAAAGGCAGTATGTCATCAATTGAGGATTAAAAGGTGTTGATGAGCAATAAAATCAGTCGTACGTCCGGAGATGGAGCAGTCCAAAGCATTTTTTGCATTTGGATTACACTGAAACTGATAAAGTTATTACGATGCATTTTCATCAGGCATACAACAATAAAATGGCTGATTTCTTGCATCTGTTTGATTTTATGCAAATAATAAATATTTTTATTCTAGAATGATTAGAATAAGTCAAATCTGTTCGTTTTAAAACCAATTACTTATTACATTTATTAAAATATGCTTAGCAACTATCATTATTCAACTGGATATAATACAATAATAGCAATTAATGATAAACCTGTGTATTATAGCACATTCAGTTTATTAGTACTGGTACACAAAGCTTTTTTCATTTATGTGTGCTTGACAAATATGCATCCATTAACCTTATTAGATTGAATCTGTGTAATCGAAGTAGATGGGTATTTTATATGCAATTAAATGTAGGTCTTTTCTTTTATTGTTAGAGCAAGCGATGTACAATATATCTGTGCCATATCATGTATTGGTATTTATTTGTGCAGCTCATTTTCTGTATCACATTTAATTATATTTTTGTCCAACGCAACACTTTGAATTAGTTAAAAAAAAACACTAATAATTGAATAACACTGTTAAATGTTATCATTTTTAAACTGTACATTATGATATCGTGATGTCTAGATTTATTTGTAGCATTTTAAAAATGACAATTTTTACTGCTTTATTTTTTACATTTATTATTACAAAATAGTTCAGAATTTTAATGTTGTCGATTTATTGCGTAATCAACTATAACATAAAACAATAATAATAATTATCGTCCAAAAGTTTTACATCAGTGCATCCTGATTTAAAGTTTGACGTCTTTAAAATGTGTCTCTTTCAGAATTTCTGAAAATACACGGATGCAACGGCAAGACAAGTATAAAAAAAATAGCGCAGACGGACTGCAAGAATACGTCCTTAATGTCTGCTGCAAAATGGGGGAGCTGCAACATACAAATTAGCTTTCTGCTACTAGATTTGCATAATTTCTTGAGCAAAGCATTGCGTGAAAATGTACACGATCACAGGGCGCATTCGTAGCAAATTAACCGTAACTTTTTCTCAGGCTCAATCGAAAGGGATCCTGTGCATTGAAGCGTTCTTGTAAAGTATCAATGTTTGTCAGGTTTGAGGATCTAGCTGAGCGTATGTCGGATGGTTACACATTCACAGGGCTGAACGCAATATGACAGAAGGCCACTGGAAAATCTCATCTGTCCGCTTACACACACAGGTGTAGTGTCATGAAAAGCGGGGGCTTGGTTATTATTAAATAGAGAAATGACTCGAAATACTAAAGTAACTGTTGACGTTCAATGTGACCAGGAAAATATCTGCCAGCCTTCTGTAAAGAGTCACCACTGTCAAGTAAAGAGACGTGTCCATTACTGGTGTTCATTGAGTCACCCAGTGTATCTAACTTGTGGTTGGATGTCTGAGGCCACAGAAAGAGCAGCGATCAGTTAGGCTTCTTGCATCTCCACTGGAAATCCTCCAATGGCGGGGCAGCAGCAGCACAGGCTGCACACACATGAACTCCACACACTCGAGTCTTCACTGACAGACATTCAGGTCTTGCTGCTCTGTGTGACGGGCACTTGAACCCCTTTCTGTCCTGTAGCTATGAAGAGCGACAGAGAGAAGATTATTTAGCATGAATAAAAAAAATGGTAAACGGTGACATTTGTTTGAGGAAGCTATACCAGAAAGTTTGTAGAAGTTAGCATTTTGCTAATATGATTTAACAGTGTTTCTCAACCACGTTCCTGGAAGACCACCAGCACTGCATGTTTTGGATGCCTCCTTTGTCTGTCACACCCATAACAGGTCTTTCAGTCTCTGCTAATGAGCTGATGATCTGAATCAGGTGGTTTGGTTAAGGAGACCTGGAAAATGAGCAGAGCTGGTCCTCCAGGAGCGTGGTTGAGAAACACGGATTTAACACATTGATGATTCAGCCATTTTTCTAAAAAACTTTGCAAGCGTGTTTTAACATGTTGCAAGCATTGGTGCAAACATGTTTCTAGCATGAATTAACATAAGGCACAAAGTTTGAAACAAGATTCAGCTAATTTAGCTAACATGAGGCTAGCCTGTTGCTAACATTATTTAACGCATTGATATTCCTAGCATTTAACAATTTGCAAGCAAGTTTAACATGTTGCTAGCATGTTTTAGCATCATTGTTTATATTTTCTAGCATAAATTAACACACTGCTAACATGATTTAATGTGTTGCTAACATTTCCTAGTATTATCTGAAAAACCATAATACTACAATGTTTTACAAGTTTGTAGCATGATTTAATTTCCTATTTTTAGAAGATTTCTAAAACATTGCTAACATGTTTCTAAGGATTTTTCTGTAAGGTTCGGTGAGGTTTCTAGCATTTTTAAAAAACTTTGCTAGCATGTTGCTAGCATACTTTAACAGTGACTACATTTACATGGATCAGTAATCGAATTATTTGCCTTTATCATATTATTGTCTTAATCAGATTAAGTTTACATGAGTTGCTTTTTTAATGTTCCTTTCATGATCCCGTTTTACATGTTATAGCACTTAATTCAATTAACGTCATTGCGTCACCATGCTATCCACCTTCCTCCGGAGTTTCAGGTAATTTCAGGTGTTTCATTTTTAATTTGTCGACTGTAACTGCAGTTTGGCACTTTCACTTTCATTCAGGAACAATTAATGCATGCCCCCTGTAACAAACAAGATATAGGATGTGAGTATGAACTGCTGGAAGAGTGTAGTTTTAAATGGAAGTTGATACCGCATGCCGAATTTTGCAGTGTATGTGTCTGTGGTTCTTTACTGACTCGATAGGTGCAGAGAATTGTGTCAAACAGCCGTGTGTGTATGAAATATCCTGTCGCAAAACGTGGCGAAAATCCTACATGACGGTAACAGTTTGATTACGGTGTTTACATGTCTGTACTGCACTTCAATAATGCAACTAAAATCGGAATACTCCACATGTCTTAATTTGATTTCTGTTTAGTTCAATTATGACCCTAATGGTAGACTCTTAATCAGAGTATTGTCTTAATCGTATTAAAATTGGATTATTGGTGTCCATGTAAACGTACTCAGTGTTAATATCCATAGCTACTGCTAGGCTTAGTTTGTGATAGATAGATGCACAGAATTACCAATCATGGTAAAATTGTAAGAAAGCTATTATTATTATTATTATTATATTTTATTGTTTTTACCCTCAAAATTGAAATATATTTGCTTTAATATAGATCTTTAAGATTTGTATTGTAAATTTTAAGTTTTAATCATATTTCAACATTTCTTTTAATTATCAGTGTTGAAAAAAGCTGCTACATGTTCTCTTTGAAACGGACTTGCTTGTCTAAATAAACCAATAAATAAATAGTGTTAATTTACTTATGTAAAACATTACACTGAATTTGTGGACTATATTGTAGCATAAAAATAGTCTGATATAGGATGTAACTGTATCAAGTACTGAACTCTGAACTCAAGCTGAAAACCTGTAATGAACAAAATCCACATTTGTATAAAGTACAAAACTCACCCAGTTTGTACTTCTCCTTCGCTTCAGCTCGCTCTTTTGCATCAAAGTACCAAACGGTGATGGCATACCTGTGGAAACACAAAGACAAATTCAAACCGTCTGACTGGCATTCACTGATGCAATGCAGTGAAGTCACATGCTTTGCTCTGCACAGAAAGGGTCAACACCAAGAGCACTAGAGCGTCTGGTTTGTTTATTCCTGCCTCTCTCCTGCCGGCACGAGCACACAAACTGAAGCGACGAGCATTCAGGAAACACGTACTTCCTGAGCCCCACCTCAGCCCCCAGCCGCGATCAGACACCATACACACCTACCATCATCCTAAAACATCAACGCCAACAAGCTCCTCTGATTGTTCCACTACACCAAAAACACAGCTTTTAATTTGCTGCATCAAACTCATTTCAGTAGAAAGCGTCTTCCTGAGGAAAGCCTAACCGCAGGTGTGGCGTTTGTGCAGAAGATCAGATCAAACCACTGTGTTTGTAGTGCTGGAGAACAATGGTGGACGAGGTCAGATGAGTGTGTGTGTGTGTGTGTGTGTGTGTGTGTGTGTGTGTGTGTGTGTG
>CAIGQV010019070.1:26782960-26805232 GCA_903798115.1 Danio jaintianensis | reverse complement strand
TGTGTGTGTGTGTGTGTGTGTGTGTGTGTGTGTGTGTGTGTGTGTGTATGCAGGACTGCAGTTTTACACCTACATGGCATTCTACAACCTGGGCTAATCTTGCCTTGTAATAAAAAGGTCAGTTTAAGAGATATTTTAGGAGACTTATTGACATGCATACACAGTCATGAGGGTCTTCTGGGGTCATTTTCTATTTATGCTTTCTTCATACATGTTTTTAGCCAACACCATGCTTATTAGAGCGCGACACAGTGGTGCAGTGGGTAGCACTGTCGCCGCACAGCAAGGTCGCTGGTTTGAGCCCCAGCTGGGTCAGTTGGCATTTCTGTGTGGAGTTTGCATGTTCTGTCCGTGTTCGCGTGGGTTTCCTCCGGGTGCTTCGGTTTCCCCCACAGTACAAAGACATGTGCTGTAGGTGAATTGGGTAAGCTAAATTGTCCGTAGTGTATGTGTGTTTGTCCTGGTCCTCCAGGTTGGGGGTTGAGCGTTGGGCTAACAACCCACCTCATAAAAAACTAGATGTTACGAAACACCAACATGGTGCGGCTAAATATCAACTTTGATATAAACGGCCCTGGGAGTAAGTAAGTATGTTTATTAGAAATACCTGCTTCAGCCTACATTTTTGTGAAAACACAAAAATGTCTTTAAACATATGTTTAACTCTAGTTTCTAAATCAAATTAATGCGACTACCCTGACATTTTGAACTTAATTCTCCAAAAGAAATCTTTGATAATTTGAATTCATAAAAAATATGTGATCATATAGAAGATATTTATGCAGCACACTGAACAAGTGTTGTTGTTATTATTAACTGAATCTAAAAACCAGTTATTCATTCATTCATTCATTTATTATTATTATTAGTCCCTTTATTTATCAGGGGTTGCCACAGCGGAATGAACCGCCAACTTATCCAGCATATGTTTTACACAGCTGATGCCCTTCCAGCTGCGACCCAGTACTGGGAAACACCCATACACTCTCATTCACACACATACACTACGGACAATTTAGTTTATCCAATTCACATACAGTGCATGTCTTTGAACTGTGGGGGAAACCGGAGCACTGAGCCACCGTGTCGCCGAAAACCAGTTATTATGTACTAAAACATAAAGCTAAGCAGAAATAGAACTAAACAGAAATAAAACTAAAAAATTAAAATGTCAAATTAAAATTAAAGCTGACAAAAAATATATAAATAAATACTGAAATATTTTTAATGCATTTTTTGAATGACTTGACTTGAGCTCTATGTGAGTGACTGTAGTATTAAGAAACGGTGTTTACTCACCGGGTAGCAAAAGCTGGCATCACTTCATGTGGGTTTCGCCGATCAGACCAGAAAATGAGCAGACGGTCAAAAAGAGGCTCGATGTTGGCGACTACATTACGACCCTCAGGGTAGATCTGCAATACACCTCCATGAACCTAATCAAACAGATATAGTTGAAGACAAAATTATTAGCCCTCCTGTGAATTTTTTACTCTTTTTAAAATATTTCCCAAGTGATATTTAACAGAGCAAGGACATTTTCGCAGTATATATGTCTTATTTTTCTTTTAGTTTGTTTGGAATAAAAACATTTCATCTAAGAATTTTTAAGATCAGTATTATTAGCCCAGTTAATGTTTTTTTTTTTTTTTTTTTGATTGGCTATAGAACAAACCACTGTTGTCCGATGAATTGCTCAATTAACTAAACTTGCCTAGTTAACCAATTAACCTTAAGTTATGCCTTTAAATTGCACTTTAAGCTGAATACTAGTATCTTGCAAAATATCTAGTAAAATATTATGTACTGTCATCATGGCAAAGACAAAACAAATGAGTTATTCCCTTACAACAAATTACTGCAGGTTTTTTAAAAAGATTACTGCAGTTTTTTAAAGGAATACTGGAGTTTTAGTTAACTTCTGAAAAGTGCAGTTTTTTGGACACAAAAAAAATGCATTATTTAAGTATATTGCAGTATTACTGCAATACAACTGAAGTACTACAATACAATCAACTGCAGTACATCTACTGCAATACAACTGAAGTACTACTACAGTACAAATGCAGTACAACTACTGCAATAGTACTGAAGTGATACTACTACTACTATAATGCAGTACTGCTACTGCAATACAACTTAATCGCTTCTACAATACAACTGCAGTACAACTACTACTTTTCCTGCTCGGCGGACAATGGTTTCCAAATGAGGTTTCAGTAGTTCAGTTGTATTGCTGAAGTACTACCACAATATATTGTATTGCACTTTTCAGAAGTATAACTAACTACAGAAATACATCTACAATACTGCAATTCAAAATAAAACTGCACAAGTGCACTTGTAATACTTATGTACCTAAGTGCAATAAATTATATAACATATCACTATATTGCCCCTCTTAGTTTATTTAATGTTACTTCAGTTGTACTGCAGATTTTACTGCTGTTGAACTTTATTGCATTATAAAGTAATGTGTTTATACCTCATTATACTGCAATTTTGCAGTTGCATTGAATTTTGCCACATTTATCCTTGAATGTATATAGGCTACTGCTGTTGTACTGTTCAGTTCACTGCACTGCAGTTATTTTTTATTATTTGTTTTTGCAAATAAACTCTTAATTAGAAAATAACTTGAATCCAAAAAATATCCCTAAAAAAAAGTATAAAATATTCTTGGAAGATGTTGAAGAACAAACCCCTTGGAACACAAGTGCAGTACAGTTCTTACCACACCATTGGCATATTAGACTACAGCAGCACAAGTGCAGTTTTTACTCCAGTTTACTGCAACTTATACTGCTGTTAAATTTTATTGTACTGAACTGTGTTTATACTTCATTGTATTGCAATTTTGCAATTGTACTTAATTTTACTGCAGTTATACTTCTATATACTGCTGTTGTACTGCAGTTTTACTTCAGTTTACTGCAGTTATTTTTTGTAAGGGTTAGAAACTAGTTATTAAAACTATTGAAAAACTATGAAGATCTTCTCTACATTACTTCACTAAAGGGTTAAGTTTTTGGCTTAAACTGTATAAAACAAACTGTAAAACACTGAAATGAAGACTCTCCTCATGACTACGGCCAGACAGAACCTGCAGGCATTTATTTCTGCACAGAATTTTGGAAAACATCTGCAGATTCATGCAGAATGATTTGAGGAGTTTAGTAACTGAAAAGTTAAAGCATGAAATAAAAAATAATAACTTTTAAATTAAAGTTTTCAATGCAAATCCAATTAGACTCACTTGTTTGGTCAACAAAGCAAGTCTCTCATATAATATATCAACTAAAAGACAAAAAATTTTACTTTATAAACTGTATTGTAAATAAATGATATAAACATTTACAAATTATTTAATAATATTACTGAACTTAATATAAAAACTGAATAAATGAGTATATATTTACACATATTTACATAACTAAATAAACAGACTCAATGATGGGCTAAAAATCTGTGTAAATCTGGGATTCTGTGTAGGCCAACTCATGACTAACCAACCCCCAGTAAGAGTATACACAGGATCACAGCATACCTTCACATCCCAGTTCTTGTTCAGATAGTAGATGCAGGTTATGCAGCGCCCGTCACCATTAGGATTGTCCACATGTCGCACGTATCCTGTCCCACTGCCAGGGTAACATGCCACCATGGCCTGGTTGAGCACAAGAGAGATGGTTTAATAAACAAACCATTTATGGATGATTAAATAAGGACTTTTGTGACATTGTTTGCTGAGGTCTCGATATTAAAATCTGACGCTGTGCTCTAATCACAAGTGGACAAAATGAAAAACAGAGGTCAGTGTGTTTTGAAAAAGCATCACGATCTGATTAGTCAAATAGACACTGGAAAGAGGTGAGAGACAGATGTGGCTTTACATCTGTAATGTAAATAGTAATGTGCTAAACATTACAGAACCACCTACACACATTATTAGGTGCATTAGAGTCCTGATCTAAACCTGACAGAAAATCTCTGGAAAATCCTTAAAGTTGTGGCTCACTGCAATCAGTAAACTATGGAAGAGACTGTGAAAGAGTAGATCAAGAGACTAGTGACGTCTGTGAGGTGAGAGACTAGTAATATCCTGTGTGCTGAAATTATTCGAAGAGCCTCTACAAAAACTACTAATTTTTAACTGCTGTAACCTTCAGAAATGTTAGCTGCAAGCTTTCGACATGTTATAATCATTGCTGTTCACAACTACTTTCCCCACAAAAAATTTTTTTTTTGGTGAAGTATGCTGTTTGTTGCAACACAGGCTCATTGGGAAAATGTGCCCAGGGATACATATCAGAGAACCGAGAAGTATGTGCCTCAGGGCTGAATTTTGTGTGTAAAATAAATGATCTAGGGCGGGACCACTGACCGCTTACCTCAGTATGGATGGCATTTCTGGCGTGACTAGTTTTCTCGGTAGAGAACGGCACTAGACTTGGGAAGCGGAGCAGACAGTGGTTTGAGTCTGGTGAAGGTCAGTTCCAAAAACCAGGTAAAACCAGGTAAAAGGGCAGTGTGATTCTGTGGTAAAAGCACGCTACCGCAATGGCTTTTGTGTTTTAGTTTGCTTTTGAAAACACTATCAGGTGGGTTTAGGGAAGGGGGCCGGTGGGTCAGTCGATATGTAGCTTATATAGTATGCACAATAACAAGGCTTCTCTGATGGACACGCGCCAGAAGGACATTGAGATGGCCAGAAATGTTCACAGTGGCCTCTGGTGGATTTACGAGAAATTACACGTATGAGAAAATATGCCCCAGTAACGTATTTGAGATTGTCAAAAATGTACATGGCGGCCTCTACTGGATTTGTAAAAACAAAAACACCAAGAACAAATAGTCCAGGGTACATGTTTCTAATTTCTTAAAAATGTAGCCCTGGGCACATATTTCTAATGAGCCTGGGTTGGTTTATTTTGCAAAACACTGTTTTACTAACATGGTATAGCCTACAAAACTATTAAATCTCAGCGCCGATAGCCTTGTGTGTAGTGCACCAACATATATTGCCATTATGCTTTGGGTGTCCAGAGTTTGAGTCCCATCTCACAGACCTTTCTCGATCCTATCAACCGTCTCAATCCCCAACTTCGCTCATGTCTATATATACTCTCCTATCATAACAAAGGCAAAAGTAAACCTTAAAAACAAAAAATATATAAGCAGCAAAGACTATATTATGCCTAAAGAAACAAGTGTTTATAAATGGTTCCCTAATTTTGACCTCCACTGTAGATAGACAGATAGAGAACTAATATTTGAGTCTTCTGGCCCTTTAAGAGATTTACAGTCTGCATAGGTGTCAGAATGATGAAGGTTTTCTGCGACACCTGCCAAAGGTCAAACACGCACATGCTTTAAAATAGCACTCACTTTACGTTATTTCTGCAGAGCGGCTGCACTGGCTGACACACCAACATTATCACTGCAGTTTATGAGGGTTTATGAACACAGCTCTGTGTCTCACCCACATCTGCCCCAATACTTTGACTCCTCACGAGATGAATGACATGACAACACACAGGCTAAGCAGAATATGCAAGCTTATTTGTTAACAAACAATTTGACACAATTTAAAATAGCATGTCTAGATCTATTACTTAAGGAATTATTTAACAACTTTAAATGCAATTTATAAACATAAACCTAAATATTGTTTCAAAAACATTTTTGTTTCCAATTGATGAAAAAAGATGCAGCGATAGTAACAGACAAGTTTTATTGTCTTTGTTTTGACTATTGAAAAAAAACTTGCTTGCTTTGAAATGCTTTTGAAATTGCTATAAAATAATAATTATATTTTATTTATGAAAACACAAATAGAAACACTTGTTTAAAGCATGTTTAAATATTGAAAATAAATTACACCACCCAACATGTTTGCATTTAATTCTAAATATAGTTGAAAGATAGATATATATATATATGGTGTCTGTATAAATGTATGCATTTATTTGTTATAAGTACATTAAATAAATTAACTGACAGAAAAAATATTTTATTTCTACCTCAGATTTCTAGCTGAAATAAATGCTGTTAATTTAAACATTCTATCTAAGAATCATGGATAAATGATGGGTGTCCAAAAATGTTATTTTAATTGCAATTAAAATATATTTAAATATTTGAGAATTTACTGTTTAGATGCAAGACCCTTGACCTTTTTCAGGAACATTACAGACAACAGACTTTTAACACTAGACTACGTAAACAAGATTAGATGCATTATTTTTGTATTATTCATATATTTTTCATAGATACACTGAAAAAAATATTCATTGGATTTACTAAATTGTTTTGAGCAAACAAGTGGCAATATGCTGTAAAAGGGAGGTTATATAGTTCACATGTTCTGGCATGTCGAGCACTGCCACTCATATGGGCATCACCAGTTCCAATTTGGCTCAAACCATTTCCAGATCCAAACCACCAATAAAAAGCCTGATAAAATCCAACAAACCAGCATCAGCATCTGGCTTGTCTTCAGTAGAGCTGAGTTTTGGCACAGGTATGAGGCATTCCTGCGCCTGGATGATGGTAACCGGGTCTGTTTCGGTAGGCAGGAGAGCGTGATTAGGGTGAACTGTTAGCAGTCGTACTCTCTGATATGCTCAGCTCTTTATCAAGCCTCACAGAGAAACTCTTATCTGAGCCGTTATCACTGCAGCACAGTATAGCGGTAAACATAACGTGAGTCACATGGGTTAAACAGCAGCCCACCACTCGCTCACAGCCAGCATTACCTCCGCCAATATGCTTGTTTGACGTCAACAGGAGTGATTGTGCACTATTTTCTTAAAGGGATAGTGAATGGAGAGTTTGTCTTTGCTTATTCTCCCTCATGCCATGTTTCATGGTTGACTTGGATTCCATTGATTTGTGTCATATTGAAAAAAAATGAACAATTACTTTTGCATTCCATGCAAAAAAGACGAAAGATCATCCAACAGTTGTGGAATGAATTTTAGGTTCTAATTTTCTGAGTGAACTATCCCAAAATTGAAATTGCTCACTAATATTCTCATAACTATTAATATCAATGTTGCAGTATTTTTAATGATTGTACTAATTTCACTATTGTACAGTTCATAGAGGCTTGCAATTTTTTGATAGTGTGGCCAGTGGTTCTAATATTTACTAGCCGATATGTTCACTGGCTATTTTATGTTTTGCTTTGTTCACTCACCAATGCTGCATTAATTTGACTCGTCAATGCTGCATTAATTTGAATAAAAACACAGTTAAAACTGTGATATTGTTATGATCACCAGCGATCTAGCATTTGCAGATCACTGGAGAATTACACATCTGCCACTTTACTGAACCACAAATCCCATCATGCCCAGCACTCACACACCAGTTCTAGATCACCCTTTGATTTCACAGACAAAGCTGCAGATCATCCTCACTGATTACTTGGACTATTTAAGCACCACAGACACACTTATTCTTTGCTCAGTATTGCTCCTTATTCCATGCCCTTGTTCTCATGTTTTGCTCTGTCTGGCATTTGATTCTTGGATTGTTTTTTAGATTGTGATAGTTTTCTGCCTGCCCTGACCTTTGCCTGTCTCTTGGATTACTCTTTTGGATTGCCTTTACTATTAATGTTTTGTTCCTGTTTTGACCCCTGCCTGCTGACCATTCTCTTAAAATAAAGCTGAACGTGGAACTCCATCTCTGTTGCCACCTGACCTTTCATTACAGATATTGTTTTATTATTTTATTATTACAATATATAATACTGTATATATAATGATAATTTATTCCTGTGATGCAAATCTGAATTTGAACCTTTTTATGTAATTAATGTACTATTACGTTTACTTTATTAATTATTATAACTTAAAAATGTCTTTAGTGTAATATGTTTTCAATTTTAATCCTATTCCTGTGGTGCAATGCTGATTTTTAAAAAACCTTTATAATTAATGTAAAAGCGATAGTTCACTCAAAAATGAAAATCTGCTGTTGATTTATGGTTTACAAGCAAATATGTTTCCATATTCTATTGATTACAGACAATAATGCTGTAAATAACACAGACTGATTGCTTTACTTCCCAAGACCTCAGTGTATCACCAGGAGCCATGGGTTTGTGTTTCCTGGAATCACATTTTATGAATCACCAAGGACCAACAAACATTTTTCAACCTTATTTTAGTTGAAGAACTTAACACTGCCATGGATAGCAGTCTAGAGCTGTTCGTACCAGATTTTATTTGGCTTCTCTCATAATAGAGTGGAGGACGTGTGTTAATAATGACACTGTGAATGATGAATGAAACGAGTTTTAAAAAAGTGACTCCGTTTTGTCCACTTCTTAGGGTTTGTGTTCATGGTGGCATATTCAGTTCTCACTGATGCAGAACACAGATTTCATTTGCTTACGTCACTTTCTTGCTTATGTCCCTTAATTGTGGGGAGCCGTATCTAAGTGCATGGACACACATTCAAACAAGCACAGGAAAAGTTTGGAGAGTAATAAAAGATGTCAATAATGCAAATAAAATGCCAATAGAATGCAATTTACATATGCTTACTGAACCGTGGAGATCGTACGGATCTGTTCAATATTATATTAAGTATTGTGGCATCTCTATTAATCACGTTTGCGATTTCATTTCGAATAATCACCCAACCCTGGGTTATATGTATATGTGTAGGGTATTAGTATATATGTATACTAATTTTATTTTAAGAGTGTATGACATCAATTCATTAAGGCATTCGTGATGCTTCATGGGAGTGGGCAAGGGTAAAGTCTTTCAATGGCTAACATAGCTCAGTGCGACTCTCTGATTGGTGTATTTTTTACTCATTCTCATGGGTGATATAGTTTTTCAGTTTTAACTTAAAATGACCAACAAAAGTGCATACAATCAGTTAATGACTTCACAACAGGTCAAAGATCTCAAAGATTTATCAGTTATTGATAAAAATAAGTTTCCTAATGGAGAAAAATAAATAAATTTTTACATCCCGAGCCCAACTGTTGCTCTCAACCATAATCACTCAAGTAGCACTGCATGCAGACAGATGTTTCACATACATGACTTCATTCAAAACCATGTAAATGCGAAACCAACATTCAATATAACTATAGGCAAGACATAGTCAAAAATGAAGTGATGCTGTGATGACGTATTGGTTTGTTTTGGTTAGCATGCAACAATTCCTTAAAACAATATTGTTTTGATCACGTAAAATCCTTTTATGCCTATAGTCAAGTAGATAGTGAGCACAGGGTGTGCTGAGATAAAAGAGTGTAAACCTGATGATGAGAGTGCAGCGGATAAGTAGGACATGAGGGTTAGATAAGGATACACACTCGCCAATACACACTTTAGGACACGAGGACTAGGCAATGAATTGAAAACAGTAGTCTGAAAAAATTAAAGTGGGATTTGACTCTGAATACATTGACTATGTTATACTTGAACGCATTTATTTGATTCAGGTCTATATTATGTTTAAATTGAAAAAAAAAAAATATATATATATATATTTCTATTATCTAACTCTATAGATTTTTGCAGTTGTCATAGCATTTTATGCCACATTTTAGTCTTGCAACTTGTTTTTAATAGTACTGCAGCTCATCTCTCATTTATGATTTATGATTAGTAAGTCATAAGGCTCTTTACAAAAATAAAGAAAAATAAACCAAAAAAACGTCTTTGAATAGATCAAGAAAACATTACAAATATCGTCATACCACAATGTTTTTATGTATAGTTGATAGTCTTACTTAAATACTTAAAACAAACTCTTAAGATTAGCTAAGTGTATTTAATATATATAAAAATGTTAACTTTTTCATAAAAGTGCATTAAGCTCATGAAAGCATTACTGCCAGTTTGCAGTTTAGTTTATCTCTAGTAATCATAATATAGAATTATTCTGGTTATGCCAATCATGTTAATGTGTTTATATGACAAAATATCCAGAAGTTCTGACACATGCATGTGTTGTTGATAGAAATATTGGTTTCATCTAGTACCCAATATTCCCATCTTCAATGTGTGTCAGTGTGTTGTTGTGTAAGGAAATGCTGGAATGCTGTCCCGTCAAAAACAGACTGCAACGGAAGAGACTGAGCTCAAGTGCTGATAAGAGGATGATGCGTGATTTCCTTTCTACACCTCACTTCTGTTGTGTAATCTACTGTAATTGTCACAAACACTAATAAGTATCTTAACAAACTTGAAGGCATCATTCCATTGCTCAGTAACAAATAGTTTATAGTTCTGAGCACAGTATTTATTCATTCAGTTTGGAAATAGTTAATCAAACCTCTTGAAAAAAAATGTTTTCTAGCATATAAAAACAAAGAGAACTATCAACGATACTATCAAGATCGACTGATTCAAAAACTGACATGCATATTCCACTATTACCCACTATACAAAATGAAACAAAACATTGAACAGTGTCTTAAAAAGATACTGGTAACGCAATGTGAGGTAATGCAATGTGAGTGCAGGCCGTAGGGGGAGAGAGGACGGGGGACAATCGCGCTTCAAGGCAACTGTACCTAGTGTGAGTACGCCCTTAAAGGAGAGTATTTTCTCATTCAAGACTTGCAACCACAATGCCGGAGTGTTGTGGATGGTTGCTAAGGCACTCTCTTTACTTTTCATCATGTTTATGGTTGCTAGGGTGTTCGGGTGGTTAATTACTCATCTTGATTATTTATTTTGCAATAAAGACTGGCTGGGTTTCCATTTCTACAGCAGTTTATCACTTATAATGGCATTTTTTTGCAAGTTTATCATTTCACTTGTATGAAAAATTTGAATATTTCATAAAAAATTGCAAATAAACCACATTTTCATCCCATGGCATTGACAACAAAGTCAATCTGTTTGAAAGCTGCACTCAATATTAACATAAAAAAATGTAAACTGCTGTAACATGGGAAACCGCTATAGCTTGTTTTTCCTGCAAAATAAATATGCTAATAAATGATTAATGAAGTGATTAATGATTAATGAGATTAATGAAGTGATGAATGATTAATCAAGTACTATTGTCAATAGCAACAACAGCAAACACCTTTCATGCGATCTGTTGAGACAATGTTATGAGTTGACTGCTGTGAATCAAGCCATTTATTTGAGAAATGTTTCTATCATAGATTTTTCACGTCATCTTCTGGCACTAAATGGTATCAATTCAGCACGATTTTATTTATTTCTTTTACATATTTTTGTGTTTTTAATGAGGGGGTTTTAAGAAGTATCCCAAAATGCATGCAAAATTGAAATATAGTTAGTTATCAATTATAAAAAAGTATCTTTTTTTTGCTTTGTGCGACCGCGTTGATCCGAAAATTGGAAATTCTTTGTCTGGAATCGGGTCAGACATGGTAGGTGATCCGTAAAATGAGAGATTCGGAGGAAAAGATGCAAATTCTTGAAAATTAGAGCGAAGCTCTGGGTCACCTGACCACCATAAAAAAATTATCTTTTATTCTTCTTTATTTATTTATTTATTTATTTATTCATTCATTCTCCTTTGGTTTAGTCCCTTATTTATCAGGGGTCGCCACAGTGGAATGAACCGACAACTATTCTGGCATATGTTTTACGCAGCGGATGCCCTTCCAACTGCAACCCAGAACCGAGAAACACCCATACACTCTCACATTCACACACACACTCAATTCACCTATAGCGCATGTCTTTGGACTGTGGGGGAAACCGGAGCACCTGGAGCAAACCCACTCAAACACGGAGAGAACATGCAAATTTCATGACAAGGCTAACCACTGAACTACCGTGCCGCCCTTTTTTTTTCTTTGTATAAAGAACATTTAAAATAATCTAAAGATATTTCTATTATAAAGAACATAGTTTATTCACATTATTGTATGGAAAAAAAATAACCTCAATTTCAGTTTTTAATGCAAATCTTGGGCCATGTACACAAGTCATTTTATAAACAGAGTTTTCCTTGCCTTCGTTTTTAAAATAACGTCTGTCCACATGAAAACGCAAAAACGCACTGTGATGCATGTTCAGGGCACGCTGAACCAACAAATGCTGATAAAAGCCTTTAATGCAAATATAACCCCTGCCGGTCCTACACCACCCAACCCGCTCCAAGCTGGGATCGATTCGGCCTCTCTGCACATAGGAGTCGTTTGCACTATCAAGGAGGCTAAAGACCATGGCCTCTAGCATCTGTCGCTATAGCACCTTTTAGAGGTCAGAAGAGTGAGGCTTACCTGCATAGCACTTCACTAGCTGGCATCTGTTACACTCACCCCCCTAAACCTCGCTCCCATTCGGGTCACGGCACCAACATAGCCCACCGGTCCTACATTTACATTTAGTCATTTAGCTGACGCTTTTATCCAAAGCGACTTACAATTGAGGTTCACAAAAGAAGCAATCAGTACAAGAGAAAACAAAGCATACATAAGTGAAATCGGACTAGTCTTGAGTAGGTAAAACACAATATATGAGCTAAGTGCAGTCAAGGGTTTTTTTTTTGTTTTTTTTTTAGTGGGTCAGGTGTAGACGAAAGAGATGAGTTTTAAGGCGATTTTTAAAGATGGACACAGATCCTACACTACCCAACCTGCTCTGAGCTGGGATCGAACCGGCGACGTTCCACATGGGAGTCGGTTATTTAACAAGGAGGCTAAAGACCATGGCCTCTGACCTTTTAGAGGTCAGAGGAGTGAGGTTTACCTGCACAGCACTTCACTAGCTGGCCTCACAAACACGGAATTAAGTACTTGTGTGAGTACATTGCATACAAATCAATGCAAATGTGAGAACAGAGGCAGATTACTGTCCCATGGTGCGAACAACGCAGAATATGCAGAACGTGTTTGCTGTGAATGTGCAGAATTTGCCTCAATCGCGTCTTCCACGTTTGGTGTGAACCTAGCCATGTTGGCCAATCAGAAAGGAGAAAATAGCATCCATGCTGACAATATGAGGTAAATTGTAGTTTGTACACAACCACACTCGTGGACAAACAGCCTAAACATTTGGAAAAAAATGTCATTTTGAAAATACCAGTGTTCATGTGGACAGGGCCTTGATGTCATAATATGCACACAAATGTAGATGAAAATAAATTCATAAATTCTGAAATGAATCTTTTTGCTTTGAAATAATATTTGAATAATCTTCTCCTCAATACTTCTACAAAACTATTTGCCCACAGGAACCAGAGATTACTATTAGGAACCTTTATTTTCAAGAATGTAATTTACAGTCTTGCCCTCCTGACCTCAAATGGCTGATTGCAAATAGAGTAAATGAAGAAGCAACCATACTGGTGCTATGGTGATGTTTTGTTTGGCCAGCAGGAGCACGTTATGATCTCTGGGAAGGGCATGTGAGGTCGCAGCAGACGCTATTGCCATGTGGGTGGTGTAGCTGGTACTCGCTGTTCTTATCCTCTTTCTCTGTGCAACCACTGCCACGTTTTCCCAGAATCAAATGGTTTCTAATACACCATTGAGAATGAAACCAAAGAGTTTTTCTGAAAGCGCTGGTTTAGAAAGAAAGCAAGCCCACATTCACTTTCCTGCAGCATACAACATGCTACATGTCTTGTTTCCAGGGGAACAGCGAAAAAATATTTTGGCTGGCTAAAAAGTATGGGGTCTGATAAGCTGGAGAGAGGAGACGGAGAGGAAAAAGAGAATTAATGGGAGGGCTGATCAAGGACAATCTGCACCCTGGAGAGAATACCAGGGAGTTACACGTTCCCAATGGAATAAAGACATAAGACAAGAGCCATTCTGATATAAAGGGAAACGGCAAGCTTTTTGATAAGGCTTTATCATTTTAAATGTTTTACAGCAAAGGCACTTGTCAATTTTGAGATTTTTGGACTCATTGGCTTGTTTATTGCTTCAGTCCAATGTGAAGGAAACATCCAAAACAAAGGGAAAATTTACTCATTTATTCATACTCAAGTGTCTCCAAACCTTTATGAGATTCTTGATTCTATTGAACACTAAAGAATATATTTTGAAGAAAGCCTATGACCACTGACATCCATAGTGAGAAAAACAAATACTATGGATGTCATTGGTTTTCAGCTTTCTTCAAAATGTTTTAAAGTAAAAGATTAAAGTAAAGACAGTAAATGATGACAGAAATTTACATTTTGGGTATTTTAAACTATTCCTTTAAGAGTTTTTTTGTTGCACTATATCAGTTTGTGTCTGTTGATTTCCATCACAATACATATTTTTACACACATAGGGCTCTATTTTAACGATCTAGGTGCAAAGTCTAAAGCACATGGCGCAAAAGCATTAAGGGCGTGTCCGAATCCACTTTTGCTATTTTAAGGACAGAAAAATAAGGTTTGCGCCCCGACGCATGGTCTAACAGGGTTGTGCATAACGTGCATTAAACCAATCAGAGTCTCATCTCCCATTCCCTTTAAGAGTCAGTTGCTTCACGCCATGGCGCATTTGCTATTTACATAGCGGACTTTTTATGTGGAAAAACTGAACACTTCACTAGCGAGAAAACAGTTAAACAGACCATCTACAGCGCGAGGATAAAGAACTAGCCTCCTCCATTCAGCCTCTTTACTTTCTCTTTACTTTACTTTTACTCTTTACTTTACTCCTTTACTTTTGTGGAGTAAGGAAACGATGGACACTCACTCCACTGAAGACATCCATTAGCCTATATATTTAATTTTGTTTGTTAAGCGCAAATATTTGTTTCAAAACTATTTCTAAATTCAGTTCTAATTTCCAGCAAACGAATTAACAAACAATAATAACAAAGCGTGGTCAAAAAACCAACCAAATCCAAACACACGTCCTATTCTTATGCTGTTCTATTCTTATGGTGATGCATACGTCTCCAGGTGGAGAAATCTAAACTTGTTTTTATTAAACCAAATAAAAATATGCATATAGTAAATAATACTATCTCAGTATTTCAGTTCCTCAAAATAGCAACACGCCTTAACACACCTCCTTTTTATACCGGCACACCCATGAGTCCACAAAGTGGTGCAAATGGATTTGCTATTTAAACAACGTGGCACAAAAAGTTACAATTAGGGTTGCGCTGGTCTGAAAATAGCAACAAATCGCGTCATACACATCTTGCACCTTATTGCACCTATATAGGGCCTGTAATTACTGTTTTCTCTAAATTAGTTGTTGTTTTTTTCTCCTGGGCCATAAATGGAGTTTTTTTTAATGGAGTGATAAAAAAAGAGAGTCCCAAAATCCCTTCAGTAAAAACCTTTGACTCTAATGTGTCAAAACACACATTTTGAACATGACTTCATTCAGCGTTCAGATATTTGTGCAAGAAATATAAGCAACTTAGTTAATATCTAATTAAATAATGCCTCACTTGCATATTTAAACACATTTTAGCATTCTAGTAAAAGGTTTACAATTCTTAAAGGCATAGTTCACCCAAAAATGAACATTCCCTCACAATTTACTCAAGTGGTTCTGTTGAACACAAAACAAGATGTTCTGTTAAAAAAAGCAGCCACTGACATCCATAGTAGAAAGAAAAATATGAGCTATTGGCCCTACAGTGGACACTAGTGTTGACACCATACTGGAATTTCCAACTTCGATACAAAACCTTGAAAAATATCGATATTCGATACCATTTTCGATACTGTGGGGAACAAATTCAGCAATGTTAAAAGTATGCAAATGAAGTAAAAAGGGGAAAAAATAACTAAACCATATCATGCTTATACCATATGTATGTTAGCAGTCCTTAAGTCCAAAAGGCAATACATTATTTAAAAAATAATAATTGGTGCAATGTCATCTTATTTTTTATTAAAACAAAAGTGTTAAAATCTTTTTATTGTTATTAATTATTCATTAATTATGCGAGAGAGCAAAGCCAGTATATCGATACAAACCAAAAGCAAAATTGTATCATTTTAAATATATCAGTATTGATATTTATCAGTATATATCTCAATATTTTCCCAGTACTGGGTTGCAGCTGGAAGGGCATCCACTGTGTAAAAGATATGCTGGATAAGTTGGCAGTTCATTCTGCTGTGGCGACACCTGATGAATAAAGGGACTAAGCCAAAGGAAAATGAATGAATGAATATCTCAATATTTTTGACAACACTAGTGGAAACACAATTAATGTAGTGTCTTGCTTCTAAGACAATTCACACAGCCTTTCTTTCACTTCTCTGGAACTACCTAAATATTAGGATCACAATAACAAACCAATAATCATAGTGAAGCCAGTAGACAATGAATGTCATTCAAATATGTAGCAACACACTGATAACCATCAGCTCATAATAAACACCACACAATGCAAGTAAACTGGGCTTGCATTCATATTTTAAAAGCATTATCCGGTTTTGGTGTCAAAAGCTAAACAAGCATTAAGCGAGTTACAAGAATGACGACTATGTTTGCAGTTTTGGGTGAAAAAAGCCAAGACATTTAGCCTACATGATTAAAAATCACTGCTTTACCTTAAACCTGGTGAGGTTATTGAGCATATTTACTTTGTAAGACTGTAAACACACTTGTTGATTAGTCGGGCCTGTGAGAATTTACTCACACTAATCTTTCAAAGTTTGTGGTCAGTATGTTGCTTTTATATGTATGTTTATTTTTATTAATCAAGAACACATTAATATGAACAGACAAGACTGTAAAGACATTAGTCACTCTTTATTTAAGAAGCAATTTTCGCTATTAATAAAATATTAATTAAGACTTTTAGCTTAATAAACTACTAATTGACTTCTTATTAATAGTTATTAAGCTAGTAGTTGGGTTTAGGATTTTGGGCTTTATTGGGAATTAGGAATCAAATTTTACTTTATAAGTACTAACAAACAGCCAATATCTTAATAATAGGCAGGTTATAAGCCAGTAGTTAATAGAGGGAATTGGAACTTTAATTCCAAACATTAATAACAATAATAAAGTTTCTTGAGCTTCATATTAGACTGATATCTAAAAGATCATGTGAAAAAAATGCTGGGTTCACAGTTGCACCAACACAAAACAATTGAGTTAATTTAATTGGGTTATTTTTTGGTTTTGTTTAAACAGAACCTTAACTTAAAAAACAATACTACCTACAATAATTATCCATCAACAGTCAAATTATGTGTACATGTGCACACCTTTTTGACTGTGTACTTGTCTATTTGTGTGCGTAAAGTGGTTTTTTTTAATGTTTTTTTTTTTTACATATTTATTGTCTTTTACTTATTGTCTTTTATTATTTATTATCATCATTGTTAATAGTATACTGTTTTGTTTTGGAGTATGTCATTGTACTTTGTACTGTCTGTATTTTGCACTGTCTGGAGCCAGCACCTAAGCTTTTCACTCGTCATAGCACACATGCTGCATATGATGTGACAATAATAGTGATTTGATTTGATTTGAATGAGTTGTCCTAGAAAAACCGCAAGAGTTGTTTCAGCTTATTTTAAACAAGTAGTTTAAACAAGCAGCAAAAATCTTTTGAAGGAAGACTGAATTAATGATGAAAAAAAAAATCTGCTTTATATTGTATTTTAAAATATATAAAATTCAAAACAGCTATTTTCAATTGCAACTTTTTTTAACTATAATTTTTTGAGGGTGTGCATAAAATACTTATTTCAAAAGCATTAAATATTGTATAAATCCCAATGGTAAGATTGACACTACACTCCAAAAAATTTTTTTTGCTAAAAAAAAAAAAAAAAAACTTTGTTCAAATTGCTTATTTAAAACAAGCGGAAACAACACAATTCCTGATATTTTTTGGGCACAACTTAATTCAACCCAGGCTCATTCTGAAAACGTACCGCTATATACATTTCTGGAGAGCACTTTATGAGATCTCAAATTTCTCTCACGAGTGCCATTTGCGCCTGCTGTTCTCGTGTAAATCCACAAGAGACTGACTGACTGACCGATTGACTGACCCACCCTCCTCCTTTCCTAAACTCAACCAATAGTGTTTTCAAAAGCACCGATTGACCCGCCCACTCACTTCCCTAAACCCAATCGACAGTTTTCAAAAGCAATCCAGAAAAAGAAAAGCCCTCGCCTGATTTTTACCACGTTTTCAGATTTCACCACATTCTCACCCTGCTATTTACTTGTTTATTTGATTTTTTGGCTTCTGTTTTTGTCGTACCTGCTTTCTGGAACAGTTTTTCGCCAGACTCGAACCCCATCGTCGTGGTCAACTCCTCTCTGCATCTCAAGTCCGCCAACGTACATGGCGAGCTAACTGGACAAACTGGTAACAGCGGGAAAGCCGTCCATGTGGAGGTAAGCGGTCAGCTGGTAAGCGCGAAAAGCAACGGTGTCATACCGCCCCGTAGCATTCGTTTTAAAGACGAAATGCAGCCATACATACTTCTGGCTACATAATTCGCGATCTCCAGAAATGTATATAGGGCTACATTTTTAGAATGAGCCTATGTTGACTTAACTGTTTCATGTTCAATCCACTTAATCATTAATAGTTAACTTAATCTATTAATTTGTGATTAAGATGACAAAAATAATATAATAATTTGTGTTGAGACAACATGAAGGAATTGGAAAGAACACAACTCATTCATGTTGTCCCAACATAACTCGATTAAGTTCACTTAACAAATTTAGGTGGATTGAACATAAAACAATTAAGTTGTCCCAAAAAAATCTCAAGAATTGTGTTGTTTCCGCTCATTTTAAATAAGTAGTTTGAACAAGCAGCATTTTTTGAATGTTTATGTATTTTTTTCAATACAATTATATCTAACGACTAAAACACAATAAATATAATTTATTAACTTAACTAATTGAATTAAATTGCCCATTTAAACATAAGCTTAAAATAAACCATTAGACAGAATAATACAAGGTAATAAAACTGACAGAATAATATGCTTTTAACCAAATTCTCAACAACAAAAAAATCTCTATTCCAAACCGATCGATAATCAAAAAGTTGCAGCACTACTATCAAGCCTCAAACACTCTTACAACATGTTTTCATCACCCATTTGAACAAACGTGTGAATGCAACAGTACTAGCGTTCCCACTCCAAGGGTTGAGCAATGTGAATCTACCTCCAGGCGTAAACATAAGACTGAACACATGTGTGAAGTGGCACATCAACACACACTGTCTTCTTCTCAACCTCTGATCTTTAAGTGCATTTCACTATCATGTCCTATATTTGACATATAAAAGCCGCAATGAGAGGAAAGCGCCGGAGACTAATGCAGTTCTCCTCTCACCGCAGATTAAAAGAGTATTCAGCGGATTAAAAGGTGACGTGAGAGCAGCAACTGCAGCCTGACTGATTTGACCCACTGAACAGAAGAGTAATGCGGAAGGAGAGAAGAGCCGGTTTAATGAAATATACTGACACCGTCCTGAGATTCACAAAAGGTCATCCAGATTACATTTCTAACAGGAACAGCAATGGACAGGCTGTGATTACAACAGGAATGTCCATGTGGTCCGGAAATGCTGTCTGGCTTTAAATACGTGCCAATATTCAATAATACAATATATTGGTGATAATCTTGATATTACTGTGAGCACTTCAAAATTCCATGAATAATTAGGTATTATTTTAATGCTTTTTAAGAATATTCAGATTGAGGTATTGCAGAGGTGTTCATCACAACACCATATGCTTAAAGATTTATAGGGTTTTATTATTAAACTTCAGCATTTTCACATCAATCTGGCCTACAACGTGCCTTAAAATGTTCTTATTCTATATAAGGTTATTGTTATTCATTAACAACACTTTAAACTAAGGCTCAGTTTCTTAACATTAGTCAAATCGACAATGAAAACTACTTGTAAAGCATTTATTCATTTTAGATGATGTTAATTTCTTAGTTAATGTCTAATAACTGGAATCAAACGTAGTGTTTTTAACTAACATTAACAATTTCTGTAGCAAATGTAGCAGTTTTTCGGAGTTTGCATGTTCTCCCCGTGTTCGCGTGGGTTTCCTCCGGGTGCTCCGGTTTCCCCCAAAAGTCCAAAGGCATGCGGTATAGGTGAATTGGGTAAGCTAAAATTGTCCGTAGTGTATGCGTGTGAATGAGTGTGTATGAATGTTTCCCAGTGATGGGTTGCAGCTGGAAGGGCATCCGCTGCATAAAACATATGCTGGATAAGTTGGCGGTTCATCCCGCTGTGGCGACCCCAGATTAATAAAGGGACTAAGCCGAAAAGAAAATGAATGAATGAATGAATAAATGAATGTAGCAGTTTTTCACTGGTCATTGTAAATAAGATGCTGGGTTCTACACAATTCCTTCATGCTGTCCCAACACAAATCGTTTAATTTAACTTAAAGAGCACCTATTATGGGTTTTTGAAAATGACCTTCCATGCAGCGTGTAACACAGCTCTAAGTGAAGTGAAATATCCAGCTAAGGCTTAAATCTGAAAGTGCACCATGTTTAAAACTATTGATTCATCTATAAAAGAGTCGACTCATAGTGGTTTAAATGAATCGTCGGGGTAATGAGTTTTTAGTCGTGCCGGCGCGACGTCGATACGGAACTCAAGCCCCGCCAATTTGTTGCACGCGCAGACCAGGGAAAATTTAAACCCCCGGCCCCGCCCACAAACACTGTAGAAAGAAAAAGAGGAAGACAAACACTGTAGCAGATCCTGGTTGAATCATGTCGCGAAGACGCTGTGCTCTGAAGTGTAAGGGAGTGTTAGTTAGTGTTATTTTCCCTACCCAAAGATGAGGAGGTGAAGAGTCAGTGGTTGAAGCTTATTTTTGCAAAAATACCTCAGCATTATAGCTCCAGCCTTGTGCTGTGTTCCCGTCATTTTTCTGATGAGTGCTTCAGCAATCTACACACTTACAATGGGGGATTCGTCGGCCATTTGTTAAAGGAAGGATCAGAAAAGACTATTGATGTATGGGACTTTGTCAGAGCTTGACAGGAACTTTACAGTACACAGTTCATAGATCAGTTTCTTCCTCCATTTCACAAGTGTAAGTAAGAGCGATTAAAATGGTTGCCTCCTTGTTTTCTCTAGCTTGCAAATTATGTATTTAATTGTGTCTTGTTACTTGTAACCGCTTGTACTGTATCTGGTTAACTCTTTATATTCTCATATCACGTCTAAAACCACGTTGAAAACGCGACGCGTGCCGCTTTGTTTATGGATTTAAATGCCTTTGTGAGCTGGCGATCCACTGCCATTTGTCGTTGCTATGGCCACCATCAGCTGTTCCTACACACGTGCGGCGCTCAAGTTTCAAAATAGTTCAGCTTTTGCCACTGTGTGGAGTAATACTGAATGTGTGTCACTTTTTTTTTTACTTATGGTTAAGAATAGAGCAATATGCTTGTGTAAAACTGCATTGCTTTAATGCACTCCTGCATTGGGCTTACACATACACTCTGCACTTTGACTACTTGTTGATAAGCTGTGCTGGGCATTTCTCTCTGTCTCACGCTGAACGCAGTCGACCAATCACAACAGACTGGGTCATCGGACCAATCAGCGCAGATTAGCATCGCGCTAAGGAGGGGTTTGGGAACAAATGAATCGCTGAACGAATCATATGGGAGTTGTTGGGTTAATTAGTAAAACTAAATGCATATTATAAGACAATGAAAGTGTTTTTTGATCTTGCATGCATATCAGACTGTTGTTGGAGACCCCCAAAAACCAAAATATGACATTTTTAATGTATAATAGGGGCTCTTTAATTGTTTTTTTCAAATTTAAGTGGATTGAACATAAAACAATTAAGTTATCCCCAAAAAACTCAGTGTTGATTCAGCTCATTTTATTTAAGTGGTTTGAACAAGCCAATGTTCATGTCATAAACATTGAATGTTGATGTCACTAACATTTGCATTAACCTTTAGTAATGAGACCCTATTGCAAACTGTTCTTTATCTTTAACTTTAATTTGCTTGTTTACTTATTTATTTATAATTGTATACAATAAGGCAATGCACAAAACTCTTGAGTTCTTTTTAATATACATGGTAAAGTAACCCCATTTTGCAGCTTATTTCATTATCTTGATGCATTAAATATTTACAGCAAGGTTATTTTTTTGCTCTTCGAAATAGGTTTAGGAATAGGCTTCCTATTTAGATGGCTACCTATAGAAGCCCGTTCCCGCCACTGAATAATTTTTTTTAAAAAGTTTATTGCGACTTTCTCAGAATTTCTCTCTATTTCTCTCTAGAATTTCTCTCTATTTCTCAGAATTATGACTTTATTTCTCAGAATTATGACTTTATTT
>CAIGQV010019070.1:26765111-26778450 GCA_903798115.1 Danio jaintianensis | reverse complement strand
GATAGATAGATAGATAGATAGATAGATAGATAGATAGATAGATAGATAGATAGATAGATAGGCAGGCAGGCAGGCAGATAGATAGAATAGAAGGATAAAGTAATACACAAAATATCTAACAAGAAAATAACTTTCTAGATATTTCCACCTCGGGATGAACGTTGAAGGCCTGGGAAAAGATGATGAACACCCTACTAGGACTTGAACAGATGATGATGCCAACCATTCGAGAACTTCAAGGACAACAAACACTTAATACACAAATAGGCTACACTTCATTGAACGGACATAGACCATGTTTGAGAAAATAAAAAATAAGCAACTCAGCTGTCATCAGAACATAGTAAACATAGTATATTTATGCACACACACTATAATCTGCTGTTACACTCCAGAGAACCATATAAAATCAGAAACCTTTTTGCACAGGCCTATCTAAAGGGTTAATGCTGCCAACTGATGATCAACAGTAAAAATAAAAGATTTACCTCTTCCTAACAGGGAAAGACACCAACAATGCATGATTATTTGGTGTTATTAATGCATGATTATTTGGTGTTATGGTTTTGGAATAAAAAAAAGTCATTATAATGCATGATTATTGGGTGTTATGGCTTTGCAATCAAAATATTTTGTTATCATAGATGTCAATGAGGCATAAACAGCCATGAACATAACAAAGAGTAGTCAATTTGAACAGTACACAAGGGTTAACTTTTTTTGATTTTGACTGTAATTGATGTGCACCTTCTGTGAAGATGCTTTAGAACAATAATTATTATAAAAAGCACTATACAAGTAAACTTGAATTGAACATTTTAATGTTGCTGTTGAATAGTACTATTTACAGTTTCCACAAACTAACAACCATCATTTTACAACACTGATAATTATAATAATAATAAATGTTTCTTTAACAGCAGGTATTCAAAATGATTTTTGAAAGATTCTGACAACTGGAGTAATGCTGCTGCAAATGCAGCTTTATACATTTTACATTTTCAACTACAAGCTTCCTAAGAAGAACCATTTCGGGTGCACAAAGAACCTTTTACTGAAGAGTTCTTATTTTATTATTATTTTTTCCTAGTGTGAAAAGCATTTAACTCATCTACACTGTAAAAATATCTGTATTTCTGTATTTTGTGTTATGCAGGTGTTTTCTGCTTATTTATGATAATGAATTGCATTATGGGAGCTTGATCTCTGCTCTGCTTACTTTTGATGTTGAAAATTAATCTCTGAAGTTTAATAAAGTGACTTTTATTGACATACGTAATATTAAATTACACACACACATACATACATACATATCTATATATATATATATATATATATATATATATATATTAAAGTCACATAATGCAATTCAAAAGCATGAATAATTGGGGAAAATACAGAAAACTGCTAATTTACAGATATTTTTACATTGTAAAGAACCCCTTTTCCCAACTTACAGGAACTAAACATTCCTTGGATGATAAATGTTATTGATGCCTCCATTTTTAAGTATGTATGTTGTGTCTTTTTGCTTTATTATTGTGCTTATTTTGCAATATTAAAGATCAGAAACAGCCAGTATGACATACAAATCAGCAAAGTGGACAAAAGCGGACAAAATAGTCAAATTAAAACACCAGGCATAAAATAAGTATGAATTGCTCTTGCCTGCTTTTGATCCAATTGACAATTGACTTCATTTAACACAAGGTCTTAAAACCAGGTGTAAATACTAAACATCAGGACCTCAAACAACTCCCACTCCAACCCTCAGCAAACACACACAGACTCTGTTCCCATAAACTGTAAAAAAAAAAAAAAAAAAAAAAAAGTTCACTCAACTTCAAACTGAAAGACAAATTGCTAAGCAGCATTTTTTTATTTTTTTAGTTGACTCAACTTTTAACCCAAGTACTGCACTTGACTTGACCTGACTATTATGAACCATTTTCCTCATGGGGACCAAAAAAGTCCCCACAAATTTAAAATGTACTGGTATTGCTATACTTGTGGAAACATTTGGTTCCCACAATGTAAGGAATACAAGGTACACACACAAACACACACACTCACCCACACATGCACAGTGGACTAAATGACTCATTCTGCTGGATACACCAATAGGCCAGATAGTAATGTAATCCAGCTATGAGTCATTGACTTTCCTGGTAATACAATGCAGGTCATCACTTAATAGTTCTTGAAATATGACAACTCCAAGAACATCCTCTTTAAAGATCAAACCTTGTTAGGTTATTGGTTATATTAGTAAACGGCCAAGCACCGCATGAACAGAGTAGTGGCTGCAAGCAATAAATATAAACACATGATTACAAGCTGGGCACTACAGAGCTGAAGTGTGCTTCTAATAATTCCAAAGACCAAATTTCCAAAGCTTTTTTTAAATATTGAAGCTTGTTTCTGCCTCAATAATAATAATATAAAAATAGCAATTGAGACACAACTGCACAAACTTACTTAATATAATATACATCATATGTTAATATACATCCTTTCCTGTCATTCAGACCTGCAACACATTCCAAAAAAAGTTAGAACAGGAGCAATTTAGGTCTAGTAATCAGGTAAATTGGTTAAATAATTAGATGATTTGAAACAGGTGATGTCAACAGGTGATTGTAATTATGATTTGGTACAAAAGCAGCATTGAAAGAAAGGTCTAGTCCTTTAGGAGCAAAGATGGGCAGATCGCCATTTTGCCAACAAATACGTGAGAAAATGATTTAAATGTTTAAACAATGTTCCTCAAAGAAAAATGTTTTTGCCTCAATAATAATAATGTAAAATAGTAATTGAGACACAACTGCACAATCTTACTTAACTTTATACTAGTATTTATTTTTCAGAATGGAAGAATTTAGAATTATATTTATGCATGATAATTATAAAATACAATATACAAGATACCATATAATAATTTGGACTTTTTCATTTAAAATAGCTTTTTCATATCTTACAGTTTGAAGGTGTAAACCTGCATTTGTGAGAGAGGAAAACAGTCAGATTTATGAGATATTAGGTTAGAATTGTGAGCAGTAAAGTCAGAAAGATTTCTAAGAAGTCAGAATTGTGAGATATAAAATCTGAATGACAAAATAAAATACTAAAATAAACAAATCTTTTTTTATTTTTTATTAATTTAAATTAAAGAGTTGTAAATAAAATCTGTTTATTTCTTTTAGTTCTAAAATAAGTCAGAGTTGAGACATATCAAATCTGAATGCCAAAACTAAAGTCAGTATTGTGAGATGAAATCAGAATTCTATAATCTCAAATTTCTAAACAAAAATAAAAAAAAAACTGTTGTAGAATTGTGGAGTTCCAAAATAAAAGTCCAAATTGTGAAATATAAAATCAGCGTTCGATAATCTCAAATAAAAAATAAATAAATAAAAAACTGTTGTAGAATTGTGGAGTTCTAAAATAAAAGTCCAAATTGTGACATAAAATCAGAATGATGTAATCTCAAACTTCTAAACAAAAATAAAATAAAATAAACTGTCGTAGAATTGTGGAATTCTAAAATAAGTCAAAGTTGTGACAAAATCAGAGTTCGATAATCTCACATTTATAAAAATAAAATAAAAAACTGATTTGTAAATAAACTCAGAGTTCTAAAATAAAAGTCAGAGTTTAGACATGTAAAATCTGAATCGCAAAACTAAAGTCAGTATTGTGAGATATCAAATCAGAATTTTATAATCTCAAATTTCAAAAAAAAAAAAAAAAAAAAAACTGTTGTAGAATTGTGGAGTTCCAAAATAAAAGTCAGAATTGTGAGATACAAAATTCTAGAAGTCTAAAATCTCAAATTTCTAATAAAAAAACCAATAAATAAAAATACAGTTTTTGAATTGTAAATAAAACATTTCTTCAAATTCCTGCAAATTAGAGATGACAAATTTAAGAACACTACACTGACTTCTAAATACTCGTTTACAATAATTGAGAATTCTATTAAATCCTCCTAGACAAAAGCTGATCTCTTTTTTCTATAAGGCTCTGTGCTCTTATAACACTGTCTGTAACTCCCATCTCAAATCAATTTGGGGAAAAGAGCTTGGGGTGGATATTTTGGAAGAAGAATGGGTGATGATTTGGTCTCTAGCCAATAAGCTTTCAGTTTGCAATAGGGCCAGAGCCATTCAACCCAGGATCCTTCATAGAATTCATATCACACCTCATTTAAGACATAAATACAATGCAACACACTCACCTCTATGCCTTAAATGCTAATCAAATATAGGGGATTATATTAATTGCATATGGGACTGTCAGGTGATCCAGGGCTATTGGCAGAGAATCGTAGCTCAAATAATAACATTTTTGGTCTGGACATGGATATAGACCCTCTGTCCCTTCTCCTGGGTTTTCCTTGCAAACTGATTAGGAACGAGTATGAACATCGATTGTTCTGCCTGTTAACTTTTGTTGCCAGGAAGAACATTTTTGATGTCATGGATCAATAATATCTTTCATGGATCCATTCCATGAAAGGATGCCATTCAATCATTCAAGAGACCATTTCCCTGGAATATTTAACATGTTTTAGCCACACATCAACTGATACATTTATTTGCACTTGGTCATCATATGTGGATGTGACATTTTGAGACTCGGAATGACATAATGTCCGTATGGTTCTGTTTTCATCAAACTTCTCACTGGTCAGAATTGTGAGATATAAAATCTGAATGCCAAAACTAAAGTCAGTATTGTGAAATATAAAATCTGAATTCTATAATCTCAAATTTCTAAATGAAAAGAAAAAAACTGTTGTAGAATTGTGGAGTTCCAAAATAAAAGTCCAAATTGTGAAATATAAAATCAAAATTCGATAATCTTAAATTAAAAAACATAAAATAAACTGTTGTAGACTTGTAGAGTTCTAAAATAAAAGTCCAAATTGTGACATAAAATCAGAATTCTGTAATCTCAAACTTCTAAACAAAAAGAAAATTAAAAAACTGTCGTAGAATTGTGGAATTTTAAAATAAAAGTCAAAATTATGACATTTTAAAATCAGAGTTCGATAATCTCAAATTTCTAAAAAAAGAAAATAAAAAACTGTCATGGAATTGTGGAGTTCAGAATTGCGAGATATAAAATCTGAATCCCAAAACAAAAGTCAGAATTGTGAGATATAAAATCAGAATTCTAAAATCTAAAATAAAATAAAAAATAAACAAAATATTTTTTTTTTTTATTAATTTAAATTACAGAAAAAAAAAACATTTGTAGAATTGTAAATTATATTCTAAAATCAGTCAGAATTGTGACATAAAATCAGAATTCTAAGATGAAAGTCGGAAAAAAGAAGTCTATATTTATATTTAAATTGTGCAATAAAAACTCCTGTAGCAGAAATAGGCTTCCAAATAACTTTATTAACACAGGCTAAACAGTAAATAGAAAATCTTTAAATCAAATCAATTCCTCTGCCTTTTGGGAAAGATCAGGTGTGAAATAATGTCCATTTTCAGAGATTTAATACAGTAAACCTAAAGCTTGAACAACTGTTGTTGGTTATGATTTGATGTACTGGGCAAAAGTTATGAATATGCAAGGGCAAATACAGCCATAAAGCAAACAAATGTGAGCACAAGGACATTCGTGTTATTAATAGTGTACAGTTGTGTGTCTGCTGTCTGACCCTTATCTTTATGCTGTTTTTACAGCAGGATAACACAGTAACCAAAGCCAAGGTCATCGCTCTCTCTCTCGCTGAGGAATTCCTCAGAAAACACCATGCTGAAGAGCGCCAGATGCACGTATACCACTCCAGCACATGTGCGTTGCTAGGCCTGTTTTAGGGGGGCTGGATTAAACTGAATATGTTCTTAAATATAGAAAGTGGTTTTTACTACAGTAAACGGGCGTGTTGAGCCTATTTGGCTCATTCAGAACTCAAATGGCTATGCCTGTCTATACAATACAGTGGAATACTGCTAGTTTAGCATACAACCCTACCGTATTAGACAAACATTTTTAAGTGTATTACTATTAAATTATTACTTATAATATAATAGTATGGGTGACACAGTGGCTCATTGGTTAGCACTGTCGCCTCACAGCAAGAAGGTTGCTGGTTCGAGTCCTGGCTGGGTCAGTTGGCATTTCTGTGTGGAGTTTGCATGTTCTCCCTGTGTTGGCACGACATTTCCTCCGGGTGCTCCGGTTTCCCCCACAGTCCAAAGACATGCGATATAGGTGAATAAACTAAATTGGTCATAGTGAATGAGTGCGTTTGGGTGTTTTCCAGTACTGGGTTGCCTCTGGAAGGGCATCAGCTGTGTAAAACATATGCTGGATAAATTGGCACTGGCAGTTCATTCCGCTGTGGCAACCCCTGATGAATAAGGGGACCAAGCTGAATGAATGAATGAATGAATGAATATAATAGTATATAATTATTTATAATATAATATAATATAATATAATATATATAATTTTTTTTAGCCTCATAAGGAGCTGAGCCCCCTAAAATGAAAATCCTGAAATCGCCCCTACTCTAGCTTATAATATTTGTATATTTTCCATCAGTCTTTTAGCATGAAAGAGCTCGAAGGGAAAGATTTCACATTTTGTCACATTTTTCAGTAATGCAAAAAGTTTTAGTTGTAAAAGAGCTTCAAACTTGGGTCTGGAGACCCCCCGTATGGGTTAGGGGTGTAAATATTTGAAGAAAGTAAATAGGATAGATAAATAAATAAATAATATAAATCTTTATTAAGGTAAATAAACACACACACACAATAGTACAATAGGGGGAATATATATAGTAGATAAAAAATGGGAAAATAATCTAATAATTAAACAATAATTGATGACAAAATAGGATTAAATGAGATTAAAAGAAATATATTTCACTTTACACAAATTAAATGAAACTTTAAAATTAAAAGTTAAATAAATTTAACTTTAAACAAGTAATTCATTCATTCATTTTCTTTTCGGCTTAGTCCCTTTATTAATCTGGGGTCGCCACAGCGGAATGAACCGCCAACTTATCCAGCATATGTTTTACACAGCGGATGCCCTTCCAGCTGCAACCCATCACTGGGAAACATCCATACACACTCTCATTCACACACACTACGGACAATTTTTTGTCCTAACAAACAGTTTTTGGACTGTGGGGGAAACCCGGAAGAAACCCACGTGATCACGGGGAGAACATGCAAACTCCACACAGAAATGCCAACTGACCCAGCCGAGGCTCAAACCAGCGACCTTCTTGCTGTGAGGCGAACGTGCTACCCACTGCGCCACCGTGACGCCCCTAAACTAATAATATAATGAAAATAATCTACTTTTAAATACAAAATGAATTAAAATATACACTAAAGTTAAATTTAAAAAAGTGACACTAAACTAGATTTGAAAAAGTAAATGAGTGTGTACTAAAATGCAATAAAACTTATAGCAACTAAATATTTCACAGTTAATATTATTATTATTATTGTCAAAGTACTATATTATGTTTTATTATTTTTTACAGTAAATTAGGATGGGTGTCCTGTGTCACATTTGGGGGACCAAAAGTTTGACAATCCTGTTTTAGGCTATGAATGAACCGCCAACTTATCCAGCATATGTTTTATACAGCGGATGCCCTTCCAGCTGCAACCCAGTACTGGGAAACACCCATACACACTTTCATTCTCACACACACACACACACACTCATACACTTTGGCCAATTTAGTTTATTCAACTCACCTATAGCGTATGCCTTTGGACTGTGGGGGAAACTGGAGCACAGAGGAAACCCATGCTAACACAGGGAGAACATGCAAACTCCACACAGAAATGCCAACTGGCCCAGCCGGGATTCGAACCAGCAACCTTCTTGCTGTGAGGCAACAGTGCTAACCACTGAGCCACCGTGCCGCCCTCTTCATAAGTTGAAAATGTATTTAGCTAAAAAGTGAATTACACCGCACTCACAACAGGGCAAGTGAAGTGATTTTGTTTTACAAACTGTTTTAGACAGACATTTTATGCACTTAATGATAGTACTCCTAAGCAAATCAGACTGTACCTCATGTTCTTGACATATATAAGACGTGACATATTTTCTTGAGCTCAAAGTATAATTATTCCAAGTTTGAGCTCTAAGGAATCAGATGACCACTGTTTTCTCCACTTAACCTCATGCAGGGTGATGTTGCTTGTGTTCCAATTTGTCATTAGTTTTCTTTCTACTTAGGGTACAACTCATGTGCTTGTGTAATCTTGTCTTGTAATGCACTCAAAAAACAATTTTTGCTGCTTGTTCAAATTACTTATTTAAAATGAGCTGAAACAACCCAATTCCTTTTTTTGGGACAACTTTTGTGTTGTTTTTTTTGGGACAACTTAATTGTTTTATGTTCAATCCACTTAATCGCTAATAGTTAACTTTATTGATTTGGGCTGAGACAACATGAATGAATCGTGCGGAACATTTGGGCTGCTCTTTCACTTTCCTCCATTGAATTACTTGGGGATGTGTTTCTGAGATTACAGATTGTGCATCACAGTATAGCTTTGTGTCTGCGTACACATTTGAGGTGCAATTTTTTATTTATTGATGCCAAAATTCTGGTGTAATAGTGTCTGAGATATCAAGTCACTGCATAAAAAAGACATCGCGCTTGTCTCTCATCGTTTCACTTTAACAGATTTCAGCTTTACTCTACTTCATGCTACCATGATAATAAGTGTTGAATACTGTAGCTCATCCATCAACTTGATAAAGATGATTTCATGATTCCAGTCACAGCGTCATCATTTGTTGTGAATATGCGCCCTCTAGTGGCAAAAATTACATACTGTGCCTTTAATGGAATTTTGTGATGCCTTTGTCATAAAAAGATGGTTTAAGCTGAAATGGTTCAGTGGTCATATATGGCACACAACAGTGAAGCTCATTGGTTCTAGCAGAAGCTCAAATGTGCTCATGTGACAATTAAAGCTTGGTGTCTTGAAGTTTATGTGTTAGAAAACTTAATAAATTGTTTACTGCTCAGCTAAATCTGTTCATCGCATCAAGCAATCACATCTTCTGAATGTCAAGAACATTTGAATGAAACTTGTTTTTCTTGTGTTTTTTTCTGTTTATAAACACCAGAGTTGAGTGTGATGCGTTCCACAGTAACGTGTTACTTTATTCTAGTTACATTTTTGAGGAAGTCAGTAATGTAACAAATTACATTATAAATTTGTGTAGTTTGATTACAGTTACTAAAGTCAATGTATTTGCGTTACTTACGTTAAATAATATAGTTTTTAGAAGAAAAAATACTTATTTTAAATCACGTTTTCCGCTGCAACATTAGTTAATAAGCATGCGCTTTTAAATTGTTGGAGAATGAGAGCTGAATTGGTTGCTGTCGACAGTGGTAGCTTCTTCAAGTGAAAATATAGACATACTTTGATTTCATTGAGCGTAAAAACTAAAATATTGCTGTGAAATGCAGTCTATGTCCAGTCTCTAAAGAACTTTCGACTGCTTTTAACTTGACCAGCAACTTGTTCAAGCACTTGAACAGAAAGCATTCTACAACAATACTTGTCACCGAGGAGGACACCGGCACGCAAAAACACAGCGGCCCAAGAACCAAATTGACTAAATTGGATTTTGTGCAGGATTGGGAATGCTGCTTATGGGGCCGTTTACATATCTCGTCTTTTGCGCACAGGTGCAATTTGGAGCGCATATTGCATGCGCTCGCATTTGCAGGTGCACCCAGTTGAAAACCACGAGTCACATGACAAGAACTGACCGATCAGCTTCATACTTTGAATGGAATATGCACATTTAGGTAGACTAATTACCTCAGACAAACACAGAACACCCAAACACTGCAGTGCTTTTTCATATATGGATGTCAATGGTTACAGCTATACAGTTTTCTTCTAAATGTCTTCTTTTGTGTTCAAAAAACAAAAAAAAGACAAACTGGTTTGGAACAAGTGAATGATGAGAGCATTTTAGATTGTGGGTGAACTCTTTAAGTCTTTTGAATACGTCAAGCTGCTGTGATCAACCCATTGTAATGTTTTTCAGTGAATATTAAATTACTGAAGAGCTGCAGTATATGTTTGTATATTTTATATGTTTTAAACGTAACTTCAAAGTAAAGTAATTAGTAATCTGATTACTTTTTACATGAAGTAATTAGTAATGTAATCAGATTACAATTTTCCAGTGGTAGTCAGTAATTTGTAATCTATTACTTTTTAAAAGTAACTTACCCAACACTGATGAACACTTTGAAGCATGAGTTTTGGGTGAACAGACTTCGGTTGAGGGACAAAAGTCTCTCAGATTGTGATTAAGTTTTCTTCATTTGCATGTTTAACTTTTTAGGTCTCTCTTCCTTTTCCATCTATATAAGGTAAATTAGTTGCTGTAGTGACAAGACAAAACTTAGTTATATTCTCATTTAAATTTTAAACGTATAATATGTATAAATACCTATATGTATAAATCTCTCTCTCTCTCTCTATATATATATATAGAGAGAGCCAAAATGATAAATTTGCGCCACCTTGTGGCCAGTTCTCAGAATGTTTTTATGAACTGCCTCGATTACAGCAGGTGACATAGTGTTTCAGATGGGTTGCACTTTCAGTTTGGGGAACTTCGTTCAAAAGAATTGAAAGTCATCTTAAATAATGAAATTGCATATGAAATAATCCATAGACTATAATAAAAATTTAACGAAAGATAGGTTCGGATGTGCTTTTTTATCCAATATGAGCCTTGCCTTTGCATTGACATATCACAATATCTGTGGTTAAAGCTCCAGATTATCTTTGTATCCCTTACAGTAATGTTCGACATATCTGTAACATTGCTGCGGAAAACTTACTATTTATTAAAAATAAAAATATATGGATGGAAGGTCAGTGGGGCGAATAATGCCATAATGCCATCTCCTACTCAGATTTTACCGGAAGTTACTCCCATAATTCAAGCAAAAGTATTTTGTTGGCGCGTAGCAAAAATGTTCATTAGTGAATATTCCGTGCTTTAAGTAATGAGCAGTGCGAGTACAGGTATCCCACTTCTTTTTTTTCCCCCTTTCATTTGTTTTCTTTTCATCTGCTGGTCTCCCATAGGTCCATGTGTTTAAAATCATACGGAGGGAACTTCCGGTAGGCTGGTGATTTGTGTTGTGATAAAAACGCTTTTTTAGTCGTCGTTGCAAAATGTCTCCAAGAGGCTCCGGGACGACGTGCGCAGTTCGTGGCTGTCACTACAACCGGAAAAAACTAAACCTGTGGTTAAAGCAGGAGTGTTATGATCACAAACCGCTCACAAAGTCAGAGTGCTCCTGTCCGCAGTGGTATTATTTCTATCGGCTTCCCGCTGACGAGGAGGACCGGAGGGTTTGGCTGAGAAACCTCTACCTGAAAAGGCCACCGAAGACCCTGTACGTCTGCTCATTCCACTTTGTTGACAAGAAGCCGACAGAGAAAAACCCCTATCCGACCCTTTGGCTCGGGCACCGCATTCCCCCGGAGAAGAAGCGCCGAATTAACGTTACTCAAAAGAAAGAAACCACCGACACTGAGATTAAAGGTGTGCTTCACGTTTTATTGCACGGGATTTCAGAATGCTGATTTGATGATCAGATATTATCGACACCATCAGTATGTTTATCTAGTAGCAATCCGTAACAATCTGTGTTTTTCCTATACAAAACCCACTGTCCTTCACTGAAACAGTAGTTTACATCCACCTCTTTCCTTTGTCACATGATGCTTTGTATGAATTATGGGAGTAACCAAACTCTAAACAGTAAAGTGAGTTTAAATAGTTGGTTCACACGAGGTGTCATTATTCACCTCACAGTTCATCCATCAAATAATAAAAGGAAACTTAATTAAAGGCATAGTTAACCAAAAAAAAAAAGAAAATGGTCTTGCCCTCAAGTGGTTCCAAACCTTTATGATTTCTTTATTGTGTTGAACACAAAAGAAAATATATTAAAGATATTGAAAACCTGTAACCATTGATTTCCATAGAAGGAAGAAAAAAAATACTATTTAAGTCAATGGTTATTGCTTTTCATCATTCTTTAAAGGATCATCTTTTGTGTTCAACAGAAAAAAAGAAACTCATAAAGGATTGAAACAAGTAAAAGGAGAGTAAACGAATTCGATTTTGAGGAACTTTCCCTTTTCTTTTCACCAGACCATGAACAACCTCAAAAACGTCTTTCTGCAACAACGCACACAGCGAATATTACATTATTGTGAGGAAAACGGATATAAATAATCTGGAGAACAAAATGAATAGCTTTGGCTGCAGATATGCATGTGATACTAATGTCCCATTCACATAAAAAGTGTAATGTTATTTTCATGACTAATAAAAATTAGGCACAAAGACAAACATACTCCGTTTTCACTATAGGCTTGTGGATCACTTGCAGCACAACCTTATTATTTAAAATGATTTGTTTCAGTGAATGAAATTTCCCCAGAATGGAAGTGCAACCCATAATTTAAACTGCAGTCGTCATATGTGGAAAAAGGTGGATGCTAAAATATCTTGTCAGGCATGTTTAGGAGGACAATAATAATTTGATGACATTTTAATACACTGTATTTAATGGTCACAGTGCTGCACCGAATCATTAATTAATTGTCATTTTAGACCTTTAAATACTTTGCCACTATCCTACAATTTAGGATACAATCTATTTGTCAGCGGGAACATTTTATTCATTCAAAATATAGTATAAAATAATGTAATCTATTTGTTTTAATAAGTACAAGTTGCCGATCACAATTAATCACATCCGGAAAAAAGTTTGGATTTGCGTAACGTATGTGTGTGTATTTATTACTTAATATATAAATACAAATGAAATACAAAAATATACCAAACAAAATTATTCACATATTTATTGATTTATATGCAAGTTGTATTAGATATAAATATTTAATTTACAAATATAAATAAACATTTTCTCAATTATATACATGTATTTGTGTATAAATAATATAAATGCACAGCACACATATTGATATGAATTATTTAAATACAAGCTTTTATTTTTGTTTATTTTTTAAAAATATTTTTGCATAAATATAGATTATAAATGAACTCTCCATGTATAAATGTTTCTATTTCTTACTAATAACTGTCTGTTTTTTTTGCAGATGAGCCTGAAGACATAACTATTGAGACTTTCACACACACTGATGCTGAAACTCCAGATGGATCAAGTACAGAAATACCACAAAACAGCGTGCTTTGATCAAATTCAGCGTCAATACAACAAAGAGTTTGCTTTTAAACTGTGTCCGTGTCTGCT
>CAIGQV010019070.1:26725538-26745111 GCA_903798115.1 Danio jaintianensis | reverse complement strand
TTTGTTTATTTATTCATTCATTTATTTATTTGTTTGTTTATTTATTCGTTTGTTTGTTTGTTTGTTTGTAGCAGCCTAATAATAATACTTATAATTAGGTATTGCATATTGTTTGTATGTATTATTGTCGTTTTGTTATTGTTGGTGTTGTTGTTATTATTATTATTAGCTTATTTGTCACATTTTCTATATATCAATATTTTATTCACATTTTGGTTGAAATTTGTTTGTTTGTAGTAATAATAATAATACTAATAATTCGGTATTGCATATTGCATGTATTATTGTGTTGTATTATTAGTATTCATTCATTCATTTTCCTTTGGCTTAGTCCCTTATTTATCAGGGGTCACCACAGCGGAATGAAAAATATATATATCAATATTTTATTATTCACATTTGATTGAAGTCTGGTTTTATTTGAATACATAACACAAAGCAGTGTGAATTATTATTAATAATAATAATAATAATAATAAGTAATGTCTCTTTCTATGTATAGAGTACTGCATATGATACTATATAATATAGTAGGCCTATTACACAGTATATTACTACAACGTTACACAATACATTATATTAATATAATTTAGATACAGACATAAAGTAAATCTTATAAATTATACTTTTATACGATTTTAGTAAATATCTGATACTAAACTCTTGTTCAATGTTAGCCAAAAAGTGCAAAAATCATAGAGTATATTCATTTTGTACTGTAAATAATATTTACAATACTAATGTTTATAATTAGCTTTTTTTAGTTGATTATACCACTATTAATAAATAATATATATATATATCATTAGGTATATATGAAATTCGTTAATTATGAATTCATTTCATTAATTGCATTAGTAAGTTGTTAATTATGTGAATTGGATATTGAATAATTATATAGAGGAATTTATTGTGCGTAGAGTGTTTGGATGTTGGAGTTCAACGTGCAGTATTCTAGACTGCGACTTTATTATGAACATTAAAAAGGCTGTAGATTAATAATAAGCATTGTTTGGTGGGTGTTCACACAGTTTGGACAGATAATGGCAAACAGTGTCCTCCATTAATCATTCATCAAAGGATTTGTGCTTTCACAGTGTCAGAATGCCGCAGGCTCAGGTCCTCTCCAGGTTTCCTCTTCAGAGGTTACTCATCCTTCCACTGTGTGTTTTGGTATGCTTCCTTCATATCAACACCCTTTATTATCTCTTCAAAAATGATTCACATGCATTCAAATGATGTACATTATTGCTGCTATTCAAAAGTGAGGGTTTGATTTTTAAAAGTTTTTTTTGAAAGTATCAAAAACACAATAAAATCTGTACAATTTTGAAATATTATTTTCTTTTATTTATTTGTTTTTATTTTTTTCATTTTAATAATTGTTAAAATTTTATTTATTTCTGGAATTTAAAGATGACTTTTCAACATAATTTTTCCAGTCTTCAGTGTCACATGATCTGTTTTTTTAGGACATTTATTATCAGTTGTAGCACTAAATATTTTCATGGAAAATATTATACATTCTATCAGAATGATTTAATCAATAGAAAGGTCAAAAAAAATCTTTTATAGCAAGCTTTACTGACAGTTTTGATCAATTTAATGTGCTGTTGCTGAATTAAAGTAATATTTATTTGTAAAAACATAATAATGTTAACCTCAAACTTTTATATGGTAGTGTGTTTGCTTGCAAATTTAGCTAATTTGTTCATGCTTCCCCACAAAGAAATCTTATGTACGACAATATATGCAAATTACATACAAGTTCATATTTGGATTTCACATATATGTAATATATGCAACATATATTTAGAAATATTGCAAAAATGTCTACATTCATATTTTTTTTTCCAACTGTTGGACTTGCAAATTTGTACATATATGTTCAAATATATGATTATATGTATTTGATCTATTTGTATATATTTGTAATTTCAACGGTTGGAAAAAATGCAATTTGTTTTTTACATTTCTTTCAATATATTTCTTGGATTCTTGCATATATTACATATTTTATATATGTAAAATCCAAGTATTAACTTGTATGTCATATATGTCAATTGCATGTATTTCCATGTATCAGATTTCTATGAGTCAGTACACCTCAAATGAAGTTATATGATTTTTTTGTCATATTTGTTCCATCATCCTCACAGTTTGCAGTGATGGCTGAGGAGAGAAGAGACTGCAGGGAACAGGAATACAAGGATACATTTGGGAACTGTATTCCCTGCCGGCAGTGTGACGCTGGACAAGAGCTATCCAAGGTTTGCCAATTCTGCGCTGGGTTATTTATTCTTTGTTTTAGCTTAATTAGAAACACTGCTGCACACATAAAACTTGCATTTCTGAAAATCTTACATCAAGAAATAAGATCCCAAGCACTCAATTCTTTTGAATTCATTCCCACTGAGCTTAATTCTGGGATTCCTTCTTTTCATTTCACCTACCACAGTCAGACTAATGCAGACTTTATTTAGAAGCTTCTACTTTACCAATAAAAAAGACCACACAATCAAATACAGCACACAGAGAGAGAGAGAGAGAGAGACGGAGATGTGTTGGTTCCCATCAGCGTTTTCATGAAAGACCTCTAGACCAAACAGGGCAAAAGCAAAGAGTTCACCAATAGAGAGAGGATGCCAGTGTTTTGAATAGCTTGTCCTGACCAATTATTTATTGCTTCCTCCCTTTCATAAAGAGAGAGAGGCTAAAGCGCTGTTCTCCTTTGTAGAGCGCTGGCCACGCTTTAATCAGTTACACCCACACTTCTTATGCTCTCCTGCTCACAATCTTCAGTAGTTTTTTCTTCTTCTTCAAGCCTTTTAAAGTCAGTGCCACCCATGAGAATTTGAAGGACTTGTAAACAGGGCATGTGAAGAAACGAAGCGGTTTTGAGCAGGTATATGTGTGGAAATCATTACACAGTTTATGCTGCAGGTACATCAGGCTGTTGGATGTATACAAATGTAGCGCACAGGCATCTTTGAACCGCGGGACTTTCATGTTGGTACACATGAACACACACTTATTGGTTATACGCTTCAGTGCAGCGGATGTTTTTCGGCCAATTAATGCTTTGGGGCTTGAGGAGGTAGTGAATGATTGCCTACTTTTTCCATTCAGGCACTTGCGGTTTGCCCTATTCTTTGGAGCCAAGGACAATATCCTGCAGTAAAGCGGTTATTTTGGTGTAGTTTCGGTTGAAATAGCTTAGGTGGAATGCTTAATCTTATCCCAGTATAATGTGCACTGAAAACATTTGATTTAGTTTGAAAAACGGTTAAAAACGTCCTCGTAAACGATTCTCTATTAATCTTGAATGAAGGTGCGCTGGACAATATTTGACATACTTTTGACTGCAGTATCAAACCACAGTTGCAGCCAATCAGCAGTAAGGTCGAGTAATGATAGCTGATATATTAAAGGGGATTACGCAAAAATCACTTTTATAAGGGGTTTAAACACAGTTGTGTGGCAACAGTGTGTGTATATAACCAGCCTCTAATGGTACAAATTAATTGATTCTGTTTTTCATAATCACACTTCATAAAAACAGTTTGCAGAAACACTTTGATTGACATTCTCCCTTTGTACATGTCACTGGAGGAGGAAAGCCCCGTCCGTTAGTGACAACCTCTGCCTCATTAGCATAAACAGCCCTGAGTGAGAAGCAGCTGTCCAGTTTTCCAGCCATTGTTTTCTCCATACCTGCCAAAGATAATGTCTTAGAGACCAAGGCTGCATTTACACTGCATGGTTCAAGTGACTCAATTCCAATTTTTTCTCCCATGTGGCACAGATCGGATATGGCCCATGTACAAGTAAGCCGGAAGAAATCACATGGATTTCGATTTACTCAAATCAGATTCAGGCCTTGTTTGTATGTGGAAATTTATCCGATATGAATGGGATCCGTGCCCTCATGTCTGCAGTGTAAGCAGGTAGATCGGATTTTCAAGCGCGAAGGCTGTGCCGAGCCATACGCGTGCGCTTGACGCAGAAGTATAAATCAGCCTTAACTGTTCAGTGACATTACTTTAAAACTATTTTCACAGCATTTACAATTCAATTACTAGTAAATGTTATAAGTAATTAGATAGAAATGACAAACAACTCATTGAATTAAACATGACATTTAGAAAATTTTGCTTTGAAGGAAAAAAATAAGCTTGAAACAATCTATAGAGACTAGTAAGAGTGTTTATTTTCCTAGAAGTAAAAGCACTTTGTCTTTATGGTATCACCAGATCATTTCTTTGTTTTATCCGATCATCCTGGCCTGCCAGCAGCAGTGGCTCAGCCAATGGCATTGGTTTGGGGGCGGGGTTAACTTTTTGTTCTGACCAATGGTAGATCACAGGCATTTGATTATTTTTGCTAAATAAATTAGACTTAACCTTATAATAGCTGTAATAACATCAGCAACAGCTTAACATTTTTGTTGTTTTAGTGTCTGGCACTTCAGAAGCTCTCCTAGACGGTTTGTTTTGTAAGAGCAGAAGTTCACATTACGCCCTTTTGCTGTTTGTCAGAGATCCATGACTAGTCAAACAGCTTGTTAAACCCCCACCTACACACTGTCTTTCAGCTGAAAAAGCCGATAGCAGCCAGGATAAAGTTTGATAGGCATTTAGTAATTGTTAAAGGGATAGTTCACCCCAAAAAAATGAAAGTAACAGCATTGTTTACTCCTATAATATTGTTCAGAAAATGTATTTTCCACTGTGACTGGATAATCGATTCGAGTTGACCTTGAAAACTAAGTCAGATTGGCAGATTTGATGTAATCAAAAAAAACATTTGTGTTGTTGCTCTGTTAGTGTGGTTCATATGACCAAGTATGTGTGCTAGGCCCGTTGCAGTTATCAATATATAGACTTGGACATGATCATTTTTGGTGACCCAACATACACTACCTGACAAAAGTCTTGTTGCCTGTCCAAGTTTTAGGAACAACAAATAATAACTTGACTTCTAGTTGATCATTTGGTATCAGAAGTGGCTTATATGAAAGGCAAATGCCTCTAGATTACGCTTATTTTACCAAAATAAAATATGATCATGCCTTGATTTTTAATTATTAATTAGTAAGGTCTGACTTTACTTAGACAAAAGTCACTTGTCACTTAACAGAAATAGCGTACAGTATAGAATATAAAATCATGGTGCAGTGGAAAAATAAAGAATGTTGTGTATGACTCCCATGAGCTTGGAGGACTGCATATATACATCTCTGCAATGACTCAAATAACTTCTTAATAAAGTCATCTGGATTGGCAAAGAAAGCGTTCTTGCAGGACTCCCAGAGTTCATCAAGATTCTTTGGATTAATCTTCAATGCCTCCTCCTTCATCTTATCCCAGACATGCTCAATAATGTTCATGTCTGGTGACTGGGCTGGCCAATCCTGGAGCACCTTGACCTTCTTTGCTTTCAGGAATTTTGATGTGGAGGCTAAAGTATGAGAAGGAGTGCTATCCTGCTGAAGAATTTGCCCTCTCCTGTGCTTTGTAATGTAAAGGGCAGCACAAATGTCTTGATACCTCAGGCTGTTGATGTTGCCATCCACTCTGCAGATCTCTCACACACCCCAATACTTGGAATGTAACCCCAAACCATGATTTTTCTGTGAGAATCTTGGGTCCATGCGGGTTCCAATAGGTTGTCTGCAGTATTTGTGATGATTGGGATGCAGTTCAACAGATGACTCATCGAAAAAAATCTACCTTCTGCCACTTTTCCAAATGATCAACTAGAAATGAAGTGAAATGAAAACTAGAAAAAAGTTATTATTTGTTGCTTTTACAACTGGTATCGATGACAAGACTTTTTTCAGGTAGTGTATATCGCTCATCATGTTTACATAAAAATGAATATCTTAAATAGACAATATTATCACTTATCGTAATAATTTCTGTCACAATATATTGTGCAAATAAAATAATTTATTTTGACAGGTTTAAATCTGCAATGACTGAAAATATGAACAAAATACAAATCAAAGGTATCAAAACAAACCAAAAAATAGTATTTAATGCCACAAGCTGCAAAAATATATGATGTTTATTACAGTTAAGCATTTCTACTTATTGTATGAACGGACAAAATTCCATATATTTAATAAATAATACATTTGATACCTTGAATATAAACTGCAGCTGGGTTTGTCTACTTTAATGACACTTTTTATCATACCTTACAATTTATTGTCATCTAGTTCACACCCAGTCATCTTATAGTATTGTTACTTAGAAAAGAAGATTTTCATAAAAAAACAAAACCTTTTGTTCTATTGAAAGAAGAAAGGCATGTCAAGGATGACTAAATGATGACAGAAATGACATTTTCTTCAACTATTTCCCAACAAACCAATAAATACTTTTACTTTTACCATATCTCTCTGGTTCGATGCATTCTCATTACAATCATTTAATTTCCTATATTGTTCACACACATAATAATTAACCCATTTCTGGTCCTAACAATACACACACACATACAACAGGTCAGTAGCCAGCCTGATTTTCTCAAAAAGTGAACCTTTTTGAAGTTCCCTATTTTTGTTTTAATTATGAGTTTTCAGTCGGTCAGTCGAAAGCGGCCTCTGGTGGATTTACACGAGAAAAGCAGGCGCAAATGGCACTGGCAAGAGAAATCTGAGATCTCAAAATGCATACACAATGACCTCTGGTGGAATGCGAAAACAAAAAATGTCCCTCCTGCGACGTATTTGGCACTCTTCAGAAATGTATATAGGAGTACATTTTCAGAATGAACCTGGGTTGTTTTTTATGCACTAAAAGGTTTCCTTATACGTTTTTTTTTTTTTTTAAACTGCCTACTATATTATTTAACTACTAAAATATATATTTTTTAGAAATATGTATTTAAAATGATAGTTCACCCCAAAATGAAAATTCTGTCATCGTTTACTCGTTCATATAGTTTTTTCCAAACCAGTTTATTTCTTCTGTTGAACATGAAAGAAGATATTTTGAAGAATGTTTAAAATCAGTAACCATTGATTTTACATAGTATTTGTTTAATGGTCACAGGTTTTCAGCATGCGTTACAATATCTTATTTTGTGCTCAGCAGAACAAAAACAAAACAAAAAACAAACCTTAAACTGGTTTGGAATAAGTCAAGGACGAGTAAATATGACATAATCTTCATTTTTGTGTGAACAATCCCTTTAAACTATGTTTTACATCATAGTTTTTTAAATAATGTTATGAGATTAATGTGTTAATGTCTTAAATAATCTCTAAATAACAAACTGCCTGTTACTTTCAACTTTTTTCAAAACTCTGAATTTGGACATTTGAATAATAAAAAAATAACAATAATAATATTAATAACTGTCTCATGAATATCCAGTGTTGCTTGTAAAAAATTTAAATAGAAAAAAAGTCACAGCCTATTATACATGAGTATTAAAAATAAACTTTAATATGGTCTGCTTTTTGGGGCTGCACGGTGGCGCAGTGGGTAGCACGTTCGCCTCACAGCAAGGAGGTCGCTGGTTCGAGCCTCGGCTGGGTAAGTTGGTGTTTCTGTGTGGTTTCTGAGTTTGCATGTTCTCCCCGTGTTCGCGTGGGTTTCCTCCGGGTGCTCCGGTTTCCCCCACAAGTCCAAAGACATGCGGTACATGTGAATTGGGTAGGCTAAATTGTCCGTAGTGTATGTGTGTGAATAAGTGTGTATGGATGTTTCCCAGTGATGGGTTGCAGCTGGAAGGGCATCCGCTGCGTAAAACATATGCTGGGTAAGTTGGCGGTTCATTCCGCTGTGGTGACCCCAGATTAATAAAGGCACTAAGCCGAAAAGAAAATGAATGAATGAATGAATGAATGGTCTGCTTTTTGTTGATTGTTTTTTGTCAAGAATAATGTTAAGAATATGCTAAAAATCACTTGCAAAATGTTTTTTTATCTTTTTAACATTGCAATAGTCAATAGTTAAGGATGGCTTCCCTAGTCTAAAGGTGCCATTGACTTTAAATTTTCCCCAGATGTTGGTAACAACCAAAGAAATCCATATATGCAAAGAAAACAAATCTTATTAGTTTTTAAATTAAGTTATGTGTAATAAAATGAAATGCAGGGAAAAAGTATTGAACACATGAAGAAAGGAAGGTGTAGAAAGGCAGTGAAAGCCCAGACAGCAGCTGAAATCTCTCAGTAGTTCTTCAGCAATCCTCTGCCCTTTATCATTGTAATTGAATATTAGTACTTCAGTCCAACATCTACATTAGCAGGATGATGAAGATGGAACCAGGGTGGACATTTCAGCAAGACAATAAATTCCAAACACAGCCAAGGAAAATCTCTAATGCTTTCAGAGAAAGAAAATCAAGCTGTAGAATGGCCCAACCAATCACCTGACTTGAATCCAATATAAAATACAAATTAAAGATCAGATTTGATAGACGAGACCCACAGAACCATCAAGATTTTTACACTCTGTTGAAGTCTGTGAAAAACTCACACCTGAGCAATTCATGTGACTTCATTCTCCATATGAAAGGCGTCTTTAAGCTGCCATCACCAAAAAAAGCCATTTATATAAAGGATTAAATATGTTTCAGTATTTCAGTACTTTCTTCTTGTGTCATTTCATTGTTATTACACATAACTCTTTTTTAATATTTAATTTTTTTTGTTTTTTTTGTCTGTATTGTTTGGGTTTTTACCAAAATCTGGTTCAATTCCATGTCAATAGCTCCTTTAGAAATATTATTCCCAGGAAAAAACATGACATGTTCAATACTTATTTTCCCCGCTGTATGCTTATTTATTTAGTTTGGGAGAGGGGGTTATTAAGTATATGTTTTTTTGGGTAAAATATGACAGACATGTTCTTAACAGGTTTTGTGATATTGGAGAAGTTCACCCTTTGTTTGACAGGAAGTATTAATGAGCAGGATGGTTCAGGGTAATTTAGTAGAATAGAGTGTTTTGGGGGTTTTATTGAATATAATGACTTCCAAACAGTTCTGTGTCTGAACAAGCTTCACTCCATCCAGCTTTATCCTCTACCACACATCCATCCAACTGTTTTGCTTGGCATTCTCACTCAAATCTGATCTGGAGATAGTAGAAAAAGGGTACTTGCTGGTACTGGATTGGTAAATTCATCTTAGATATGATTGAGTGATTCTGGAGTGAAATCCAGCATGCAAAATATAATTAGACTTTGTAAATGTTGTCAACAGCTTGTTCGACCTAATCACTGATTGAACGTTGTGTTTTCCAAGCTATTCTGGCTTTGCGGGGGTCACGCAGGAAATTGTGTGCAGAAGGAAACAGGATTAGGAAATGTTACGAGTGCGGTTTAAGCAGAGATTTCCCTTGAATTCAGCTCCCAGTTATAACTGCTAAACCACAGCCCAGAAAGAGCCGGTGAGAGTTTGAGTCCTTAAAAGTTGCAAGCTTGATTCAAACTCCAGCTGTTTTTGAGCACCACAGCTTGTAAAGACAAACCTTGGACGCAAAGACTCGTTCTGAGCTATATTTGGGAGACTGAACTCTGATTTTCTTTTGTCTGACATCAACACAGATTAGGAAATGTTAGAAGCCAGATTCAAATTCCCATAACCCCTAAAAGCATCTGATACAGCTTACAGAGATAACTAGCAGTGAAAACGTATATAAACAATATATTTTTAAGCCTGAATTTAATTTGTTTACATGTGACATTCAGCAGCAATATGGAAGTGTTGAATGTAGCGAGCAAGATTTGAACTCCCATTACCCATAAGAGAACCACTATGCCATGAATCGTATTTAGGAGTCTCAATCTTCATTTGTAAACATCTGACGTCCAACACAGGAAAGGTTGCATATAAACGTATATAAACAATATATTTTTAAGCCTGAATTTTCATTTGTTTACATCTGACATTCAGCATAAATATGGAAATGATGAATGTAGCGAGCAAGATTTGAACTCCTGTAGAGTTTAGCTCCAACCCTCATCAAACACACCTAAACAAGCTAATCAAGGTCTTACTAGGTATACTTGAAACTTCCAGGCAGGTGTATTGAGGAAAGTTGGAGCTAAACTCTGCTGGGTCATCGGCCCTCCAGTACCGAGATTGGTGACTCATGGTTTAAACCCAATCCTGTCCCTGGAGATCTACCTTCCTGCAGAGTTCAGCTCCAACCCTGATCAAAAACAACTGACCCACTTAGTAGGATCTGAAGGAGCACTTGGTAATTAAAAACAAGTGTGTTTGATCAATTTTGCAGCTGAACCTTACAGGAAGGTAAGTCTCCAGAAACTGGATTTGGCACCCCTGGTTTAAACTCTCATTGCCCATAAGAACACCAAAGCTCACAGTGATATATATAAAGCCCTAGATCTGACATGTAGCCATTAAGAGCCATATTTGGGAGCCTGAATCCTCATTGCCTTGGTATAATCTGTTGTTTTGAACTTCTAAACACTGATGTATCCCATCAGCAGACTTCCAACTGGCAAACCACAGGGGGTTAAATAGTGTCTTTGATTTTTTTTCATCCCCCTTCGCTCTGCTGTTGAATATCTCTCCAGGAATGGCATCGCGCCTTCAAACGGAGTGACCATACCTCTTTTATTCACCGTCTCCCCACAATCCTTCATGCCCTGCTGGAGAGGAAGGTCTTATATGGGCTTCGGGCAGGCAACAACAGCTGTCATTCTGTCCAGGCACCCTATATGCACTCTTTGGAGGGCCTGTGTTGAGAGAGCCAAATCGGTCTTCTTTAGCAGTGGCTGAAGCCCGTCTGATCCCGGGGCCAGGCTTTGTAGAGAGCTCTTGTCATTGGCTCTCTCACGCGGTCCAGTAATCCATGTGTGCCCAAGCTAAGAAACTGGATCGCGGTGTAGAAAGAAGGCCCCTGTTTGATGCCGGTCTCCACGTTAATGACACATGAGCCTCTTCTCTAATCCAGCTCAGTGTGGTGGAAATGCAGGCGGCTAATGGTGACCTGACTTGGGAAGGGGGCAGCTGGGGGAGAAAAAAAAACAATAGTTTAGGGTGATATCAAACCACAAAGGTCCTCTCATTTTTCTCGACATTACGCTCCTCTGCTGGAATGCAACTGTGGGAACGGGGTTGTTTAACAGATCATGATTGCGGAATGGTGGAAGATGCTTCTTTTGAAAATGTTAGGGCGTGTTGAAAACTCTGGTAGAGAACGCATATATACAGTACTATGGAAAATATGTACACAATATTCAAAACAAAATTACTTTTGGAATCAAAAGACTAGCATCAAAAAGTCTGTGTTTAACATGACCTCTTTAGCACCAATTCAATTCAATTCATCTTTATTTCTATAGCGCTTTTACAATGTAGATTGTGTCAAAGCAGCTTCACATAGAAGATTATAGTGAATTGGAATGATGTTCATTCAGTTTTTAGAGTTTAAGGTCAGTTCAGTTCAGTGTGGTTTAATTTTCACTGCTGAGAGTCCAAACACTGAAGAACAAATCCATCGATGCGCAGCTCTACAGGTCCCGAACCATGCAAGCCAGTGGCGACAGCGGCGAGGAACGAACTTCACCAATTTGCGAAAGTGAAGGAAAAAAAACCTCGAGTGAAACCAGGCTCAGTTGGGCGCGACCATTTCTCCTACGTCAGTGAAGACTCGTCTGTCACTGGGGTCTCACAGGAATCAGTCTCATGCTCTCCACTCCTCCATGACCACCACAGCAGCTCCTCAGGATACGGCCTGGTCTGGGATTATGGAAACCTTGGGATCCTCTCTACACAGGTCTTGGATTGCATTAGTGGCACTGCATAGTCTCTGGGGGCCTCGGGATGAGTATCCCCAGGTGGAAATAGAGAATAAAGAGAATAATTAGCGTAGCTGCTGTTCATAGTGTATATAAACGAGATGCCAAAACCTGCGTGGAGCACATTCATGCATCATACCATTATGCAATGCATTGAGTGTATGCTTTGCTAAAAAGATAGGTCTTTAATCTAGTTTTGAACTGAGAGAGTGTGTCTGAGCCTCGAACATTATCAGGAAGGCTATTCCAGAGTTTAGGAGCCATAAATGAGAAGGCTCGACCACCTTTACTCGACTATTCTAGGTACTACCAGCAGCCCTGAGTTTTGAGATCTTAAAGAGCGGGTTGGATTGTAGCGAGACAGAAGGTTGGTTAGATAAACAGGTGCTAGATTATTTATAGGTAAGAAGCAATATTTTAAAATCAATACGGAACTTAACAGGCAGCCAGTGTAAGGAGGATAAAATTGGGGTGATATGATCATATTTTCTAGACCTGGTAAGAACTCTGGCAGCTGCATTTTGTACTAGCTGAAGTTTATTAATAGAGGATGCTGGGCAACCAGCGAACAGAGCATTACAGTAATCCAGCCTAGAAGTCATGAAAGCATGAACTAGTTTTTCTGCATCTGAGATAGATAGCATACTTCGTAACTTAACGATATTTCTCAGATGAAAGAAGGCGGTTTTTGTGACATGGGAGATATGATTTTCAAAGGTTAAATTGCTGTCTAGTATAACACCCAGATCTTTTACAGTAGAGCTAAAGCTAACTTTGTGTCCCTCTAATTGCAGGTCGAGTTGTGAGATCAGCTGTGTACAGGATTTAGGCCCAATAAGTAATAATTCTGTTTTGTCTGAATTTAAGAGAAGGAAATTGTTGGTCATCCAGTCTTTAACATCTTTAATACATTCAGTTAGCTTTTGTTAGTTTTGTTGAAATATATAATTGAGTATCATCTGCATAGCAGTGAAAGCTGATCCCGTGTCTTCTTATAATGTCTCCCAGGGGTAGCATGTATATTGTGAACAGCAAAGGGCCTAAAACTGATCCTTGAGGCACCCCGTACTGTACTGGCCTGACCTGTGAAAGCTGTCCATTTATATTCACAAACTGGTAACGGTCAGTTAAGTATGACTTAAACCATTGTAGAGCCTGTCCCCGGACACCTGTAGAATTTAAGCGATCTATGAGGATATTGTGGTCGATGGTGTCAAATGCAGCACTGAGATCAAGTAAAACTAATAACGAGATGCACCCTTGGTCAGCAGCTAACAGTAAATCGTTGGTTATTTTCACTAATGCGGTTTCTGTACTGTGAGGAGGCCTGAAACCTGACTGAAACACTTCAAAAACATTGTTCATCTGCAGAAAGGAGCATAATTGGGCAGAAACAACTTTTTCTAGTACTTTAGACATAAATGGAAGATTTGAAATAGGCCTATAATTAGCTAAGTTGCTGGGGTCCAGTTGTGGTTTCTTAATAATAGGCTTAATAACAGCTAGCTTGAAAGGGTTTGGAACATGGCCTAAAGATAGAAAAGAGTTGATGAGGTTAAGAAGAGGTTTTCCTATTACAGGTAGCAATTCTTTCAGTAATTTAGTTGGAATTGGGTCTAACATGCATGTAGCTGGTTTAGAAGCATTTATAAGTTTATCTAGCTCTTCCTGTTCTATGATTTTGAAGCACTGTAGATTATTTTGGTTCAGTGGAATGTTTAATGGGTCTGAAGTATAAGGCGGTGCCGAAAGTTTAACATCTTCTATTTTCTGTCTGAAACCTTCTATTTTATCGCTGAAGAAATTTATGAAGTCATCACTACTAATTTGCGGTGGGACATTTTGTTCCAAAGATGACCGATTATTTGTTAATTTAGCAACGGTGTTAAATAAAAATCTAGGATTGTTATGATTATTTTCTATCAGTTTGCGGAGGTGCTCAGCACCAAGCAACAGACCTTTTGATGAGTCTTTTCTGAAATTATGTGCTATTTAATATCAAGCATCTTTCAGCATTTGATTTAGCATGTTCTATCTTTCTTTTTCTTTCCAGGTGAATCTCATACTACCTACAATATTGCCTATACATACTGTAAATAATATTCAGGTCTGGACTCTGTGGAGGCCTGTCTTTGTTTCATCAGCTATTTTTTTCTCTCCAAATATGATTTCATTACATTAGAAGTGTTTTTGGGATCATTAGCATGCTGAAAAATGAAATTATTACAAATTTGGTGACAAATTAAAACCTATTTGTTATTTTCAGCATTCACAATTCCATCAATTCAGGCCATATTGACAACAGATCTGTAAGGGTCTGGGTGGGGATTCGAACCCGGGTCCACTGTGTTGTTAGCAGTAGTTCTTACTACATGAGCTAAGTCAGCAACTGATGGCCCAAGAGCAGAGGAGGAACAAAGTTAGTCCACAACGTATGAATTCCAAAAATAAAGCAGTCTTTACTGAAGAGAAATTGAAAAAAAAGGAGAGACAATATCTCTCTACAGCCAGGGTTGAAAGTACAACAAAAACAGGAGAGCCGAGCTTCCCAAAATACATGTAAAATAAAATAGACACGAGGGTCACAGAACAATCAAAAAAGAACATAGCAAGCAAAAGATCTTGAGAACAACTTAACTGGAACACTGGACAAGGCAGCAAAGAGGTAGGGTTCAGGACTGAACACACAGCAGGATACAAAGCAGTCTTATATAGAGCAAAGAACAGGTGGTGGTGATTAGGCTGATTACAGGTGAGTTTAAAGGAACAAGAGTCACTACCGCCATCTAGTGTTGAGGAGTATAGGGCAATATTACTGCGCCCCCTGGTGGCTTGGAGGACGTGATAAAGTGCTGATATATTACAAGATCTGGCAGAAATGCAGATCAAACAAAGACAGAAACTCCAGTATTTTTCATTCATTCTTCCATCTTTCTCCAACACTTGCGTTCATATGTCCTAAACAATTGGACCCAAAAAATCCAACTAGAACTTATATTTTCTAATTGTGTTTTAATAAAGAGAATGAGAAGTTCTATATAATGTCATTATACCCTCACTAAAACACAGTACAGTACTGCATATGGACTCGATCGGTTTAAAAAAAACCTTTAACTCCTTAATTGCAATCATGGTCTTTGATAAATCTAGATTAATCATAAATTTTAAAACAGGATTTAACTGTAAATTTGCAGTGTTGAAATAAAGAAATGCATGACAATCTAGTTTAATGAAACTTATTTCTAGTTTTGTTATCTTAATATTTTTTTAATTTACCTTGCCTGAAGTAAATCCGTGCAGATGTCAGTTGTCATCGATTAGCTGTGCTGTTACACCCATGTAGTTTTGGTTACTTACTGATATCCAGTGGTCTCCAGTAAGGTCAATGGAAGTGCCTTCTGCAAACTGACTCCCTTTTTGAGCTTTTTGTTGTTGTACTATTTTCGTAACATTAGTGTGCCTCAATGGTAACCAGTATGATCCAAAACTATGATAATGAGTTTGCAGTCTGTGGCGATCCATTTAGTGATGGAATCAGTTCGCTTTGCAGTTGTTTTTTGTTGATGGGCTTGCGCTGCAGCTCTTATCTAGTGTCCTTTGTCACACACGGCTGTTTGATAATGTCTCTGCACTGGCATTTTGCTAACATCTGCAAAAATAAGTGTGGCCCAAAGATAGAACTTCAAACTTGTTGTGCTTCAATGGAAGGACAGTTAATCACTACATTAAGTGCACACAAATGTGATTTTATTCAAATGCCCATGGGGATGCCTTTTATAATGATTCTTGCCATTCTTGCCACATGCGTTATGTCTCGATCCCTCATATATTATCGTGTTATATGCTGTGATGATGACAAGAAGCTGGGGTCAAACTTTAGCAAATGATTAATTTGCATTAAAGAAATAATAATAATGTGTAATACAATATTAACCGTATTACAATATTAACCATTACAATATTAACCGTATATTGTGCACTGTGTAGTGACATATACACCCCAGCCATTTGTTTGTAGTATTCACGTAGCTTGATAATACTCTGAATAAACCATTGAAGTCTTAGGGCCGGGACACACCAAGCCGATGCCAAACAACTAGCACCAATGAAACCCAACAGTGTTGTCACTTCGCAATGGATCTGGACCTGAAACTTGCACAAAAACCAAGTGAAACGAGAGCTGTGCTCTGCATTCTGTAGTCCGTTTTCTTGTTCCACAAAGGGAAACCGAACCTCTGACGTGCACAGACAAAACGCAAACAAATCAGCATTTTGTACAGTAATTGTCACTCACCATGGAGGGATTCGCTCATGCAAATATGTAAGATAATCTAATAATCCATATTGTTTGCAAATATTTGAGAAATGTAGCGAAATTACAGCTGGCCTCTTTGTGTCCCTTGATTTGAATCGTTTTCTTGCTACGTCACTTTACTACCTCACACTCACGCTCTGATTCATTGCTGAATAACCAGTTTGAGTTCTCTCTTCAGCTGATGGTCTGACGCCAATTCTACATCCTGAATTGGGCCAACGAGCTCTGAAGTTAAACCGATGTGTGGAACACACCAAACCAACTAGCCTGACCGATGAAGCCCAATGGCCGACCATCGGCTTGGTGTGTCCTGACCCTTATGGTCTGTTTTATGGATGTGTTTAGTATATTTCTGGACCTTGAACGAGTCGAGAACCTTACTGTCCATGGAGGATAAAGGAGCTCTCGGATTTCATCTAAAATATCTTAATCTGTGTTCAGAAGATGAACAAAGGTCTCAGGAGTTTAAATAATTAATAACATCATTTTCATTTTTGGGTGAACTATCCCTTTAACAATGACAATTTTCATTTCTCAGTGAACCACTGTTCCTGTTTACAACATGCATCACTGACAAAGACAAACAGTGTGTTTTGAATTATCGTCACAGAGCTTGTTGGTTTCATTGATAAGTCCCTTGATTGATCTTGATGGATGAATAGTGCTGGATTTATCTGAATTCCCCAAACCTCGGCTTAAATTATGGTTTGAGAAATCTGGCTCGGTGAAAGCGGTATAAATCTCTGCAAGATTCCCAAGAATTACATCAACATGGAAAGGATTAGAAACAAACAAGCGCACTCCGGATTGATTACTGTCAGTAGGGTTTTGAAAGGGCTCTGCTATTGTTTATTGAAGTGAGTGGACCAGCAGGGAATGCGTAATGCTAATTAAGCGCCACTTAAGATTTCAGTTTAGATCCTGGAGCATGGAAATAAAGCAACAACATTTGCTTACATTTCACTTCTTAATGTCAAACTTAACGTCAAAATGTTGCACAGAAACATGTAGTTTGAGGAAAGACCATTGCACGTCCATTGGAACATTCGTTTTCGGTCTCATTTGTGTGTGAAATACTAGTGTTTTGTTACTGTTCGCGAAGCTAAAGGCGTCTGTATTGTGTTCTATTGTTATAGTCCTCATTCATTTGGGTAAAATGGCTAACGTACTCTTTTTCTACATGTAGACACATCGCCTGTGGTCTCTTTGTCATGTTTTGCTTAGTCTGAGCATGTGTACAGTACAGTCGGCCTCATATTATCACACAGACGGCGCTGTTTTAGATCTTCAGTGAAATAATGGAAATTTAATAGGTCTGTATTTAGGGAACAATGCGCAGGGTGTTGTCTGGTATTATTCGGAGAGCGCTGAGAATTTTTTTCTCGACCCCACGGCTTGACATTGAAACCTCTCCTTGGGTTTCACTCATGATCTGGATTTGCGCATGTACACAGATCGCTTTTCGGAGTGAATCTCACGAAACCTGTCAAGAACATGTCTGGGTTATATTTCACCCCGAAATCAAAAGAAGGAAATATGCCGTTATATTGTGCTCAAGAATGTGAAGCTATGGGGGAAGATCTGTAAAATCTGCACTAGTTTTCTTGGTGCTCCAGGAAGCTTTTTTTTGACACATTATTATATTATTATATATACAGTATTGTTCCAAAATTTGGGGTTGCGTATGTTTTTTTTTTTTTTTTATGATTTAGGCTTCATTTATGTGATCGGAAATACAGTGAATGCAGTTATGTTTACTTGAATGTATTCTGATGTATTGTGCTTTATTCTTCAATGTGATATGATTCAGAAATAATTGGGAAATGCAGATCCGCTGCAAAAATTATTCATATTACTGTCAAAAATACTTTCGTTGCTTAATTTTTTTTTGTGGAAACCCTTATATATTTCATGATTTTTATATAATTATTAATATATTTTATAAGATAAATATTTGTATTTTATTTAAGAAAGTTCAAAAGTATTAAATATTTTTTTTCTAACGTGATTTTGTTTTTGTATATTTAATATATTGTTTTATGTTATGTAAGCAAAAATGTATCCGTAATTTTTTTTTTTTTTTTTTTTTTTTTACTATATATTTATTCCAAGTACAGATTCATTGTTTATACACAGTTTTTTTTTATAAACCCACTTCAACAAACCCTAAATACACTGCCTAGTATATTGACATTCATTCATTCATTCATTTTCTTTTCGGCTTAGTCCCTTTATTAATCAGGGGTCGCCACAGCGGAATGAACCGCCAACTTATCCAGCATATGTTTTACGCAGCGGATGCCGTTCCAGCCACAACCCATCACTGGGAAACAACCATACACTCTCATTCACACACATACACTAAGGACAATTTAGCTTACCCAATTCACCTATAGCGCATGTCTTTGAACTGTGGGGGAAACCGGAGCACCCGAAGGAAACCCACACCAACACGGGGAGAACATGCAAACTCCACACAGAAATGCCAACAGACCCAGCCCAGGCTCGAACCAGTGACTTTCTTGCTGAGAGGCGACAGTGCAACCCACTGCGCCACCGCGCCGCCAGTATATTGACAGTAATGATAATAAAAATAGTAAAGACAAGAAAAAAAAGTAATAATAGAAAAAAAAACTGCAAAATTGTATAAAATAAGATAATAAAAATAAATAAATAAATAGACAACATTAATGAGTGATACAATCAGGTATAGTGCTGTGCTATCTTACAATGGTAGGCTAGCATAGACTAAGCATGAGGGTCTTGACAGAAAAAGAAATGTAAAAAGGGAAATTACAGTTACATACAAAAGTCACATTATTCACCAGGAAGTACATTTATTCAATCATTCATTTTCTTTTCGGCTTAGTCCCTTTATTAATCTGGGGTCGCCACAGCGGAATGAACCGCCAACTTATACAGCATTTGTTTTACACAGCGGATGCCCTTCCAGCTGCAACCCATTACTGGGAAACACCCATACACTCCCATTCACACACATACACTACAGACAATTTTTGTTTTACCCAATTCACCTATAGCGCATGTCTTTGGACTGTGGGGGAAACCGGAGCACCCGGAGGAAACCCACGCAAACACGGGGAGAACATGCAAACTCCACACAAACATGCCAACTGACCCAGCCGAGGCTCGAACCAGCGACCTTCTTGCTGTGAGGAGACAGCGCTACCCACTGCGCCACTGTGCCACCTGGGAAGTACATTTATAGCAGAGAAATATTATAATAAGGGTTGCCAAACATATGAGAATTTGCTAAAACCTCTAATTGAATATACATTTTTTTCCAAGTGTAGCTATAACATCAGATCTTGAAGCCAGTGTAACATTTATTTTTTTTAATAGAAATTTAGCTATTTATTATTTTATTTTATAATATGTCATTTATTAAAACAATATGAAATTTAAAACAAATAATTTTGTATAAAATAATAATAATAACAATAATATA
>CAIGQV010019070.1:26697949-26720538 GCA_903798115.1 Danio jaintianensis | reverse complement strand
TGTGTGTGTGTGTGTGTGTGTGTGTGTGTGTGTGTGTTTTATGCTGTATGAAATGAGATGGCATTTTCTATACATAGAGCTTACCTTAGAGCATACCCATCATTTTGAAATAGAAACAAAAATCATATAGTGTTGAGGGCAAAATGATTAGCCCTCCTGTGCAGTTTCAGAATCAGAATGAGCTTTATTGCCAGGTATGTTTACAATTTATTTTCATGACAGAAGTTTCCACAGTGCAACAAAATGACAGTGACAGGAGAAAGGCGCGCGTGGGTTTCCTCCGGGTGCTCTTGTTTCCCCCACAGTCCAAACACATGCGCTATAGGGGAATTGATGAACTAAATTGGCCGTAGTGTGTGAGAATGTGAGTGTGTGTGGGTGTTTCCCAGTACTGGGTTGCGGTTGGAAGGGCATCCGCAGCGTAAAACATATGCTGGAATAGTTGGCGGTTCATTCCGCTGTTGCGACCCCTGATGAATAAGGGAATAAGCCGAAGGAAAATGAATGAATGAATGCACAATTTTGACAAATGCATGTACAGTATATTATTATATACAATATTGTATGTAAAGCTATATTATGTGCAAATTAAATGTGTGTTGTTAAATAAATACAGTAGGTGTATGTATATAGTGTTTGTTCCTCAATTATGAAGCATTCACCTTCCCTCATCTTGAGGGAAGAAACTGTTCCTGTGTCTGGCTGTTCTGGTGTGAGGAGTCCAGAGTGATTTTGCCAGCCCTCTTGCTCACCCTGGATGAGTACAGTTTTTGGAGAGTAGGGAGGGTTGTACCAGTGATTCGCTCAACATTCGATGCAGCCTTTTATTCATTCATTCATTTTTCTTCGGCTTAGTCCCTTATTGATGAGGGGTCACCACAGCGGAATGAACCGCCAACTATTCCAGCATATGTTTTACGAAGTGGATGCCCTTCCAGCTGCAACCCATCACCGGGAAACACCCACACACACTCGCATTCACACACACACATACACTATGGCCAATTTAGTTCATCAATTCCCCTATAACGCATGTGTTTGAACTGTGGGGGAAACGGGAGCACCCAGAGGAAACCCACGCCAACACGGGGAAAACATGCAAACCCCACACAGAAATGCCAACTGACCCAGCTGGAACTCGAACCAGCGACCTTCTTGCTATGAAGCCACAGTGCTAACCACTGAGCCCCCTCTTCTAGTGTAGATTTTAATTTAATATCCTGTTCTGCACAGAAAACTTTTGAATGTAATTTTATTTTATAGATACACCATTTTAAGGGATGTAAACAAAAACAATGATCTCAGCGTATTTCGTGTTTTACATTTTTAATTTCTATAGCTTCTGAGAATCCAAAAAAAAGAGCCACATATTGATAAATAATGCTATGATAGCTGTTTTAACATTAAGATATGATTGAATGGCCTCTTGTTACAGTTAAGAAATAGTTTGATAACAAGCAGGAAATGTTCATGGGTCAATGACATCACCACATTGAGATGGTCTACACTGTAAAATGTAATAAGTTCACCTTACTTAGAAAAATCGAGGAAACCGATTGCCTTAAAATTTCTAAGTAAAGTAATGTATTAATTTTAAGTGAGCATAACTTAAAACAGTTTGTATTTACAACTTCTTAATAAAGTAAACTTCAGTACTGTTGACCCAAAATAATTAGTTGTGTTAACTTCTTATTAGTGTTCACATTACTAGGAAAATATTAGGAAACCGATTGCCTTAAAATTATCAAGTAAGCTGAACTAAAACATTTAAGTTAAGACAAAAACCAATACCTACACTTCTAAAACATTTTTATTGTCTAAATATTGTACAGTGTATCAAACAGGCATCAATCAATCAATCAGGCATCACATCAATCACCTTAAACAGTCTTTAAACATACAGTTATTACTTTCTTAGCATGAAAAACAATGCAATGCACATGCAGCATGAACAACTGACCTTGTAAAACATTTAGCATCCGCGTACTGCAAAAAAACCCAATATAACACTTTATAACAAGTAATTTTCAACCAAGGTATATTGTAATATATTAATATATTTATAAATTTTGAACATCAAAGAATTGAAAAAGCTCTCAAGTTTATTATGCTTTTTGTCTGATTATGCTTAAGTTTTAATTCTTCCACCTGTTTCCTCAGTTCCCTCATCACCATTCTCTATCATTGACATGCTTTTGACACATGACCACTCAAAAGTTGTAAATACATTTTATTGTAAGTCAAGATTACTTGAATCTATTTAGTTTAACAACTTAATGTGCTAAAAAGTTGGGATTACTTGTTTAAATATTGTAAGGTGAACAAACTTATTCATAATAAGTTAACTGCACTTAATTTTATTAGTGAGAACAACTGTTGCTTTTAACAGTGCTTGTGTTCTATTCTGAGTTACCCCCCTATGCCCTATTCCCTCCGAACTTTCCAACATCCAATTTTAATGATTAATAAAAAAGCCTAAAGTTATCTCCTTCACGTGTAATTTAATTTTAGCGAACTTCAGATTGACAGTTACGATCCCTTTCTAGTGCACTCTGAAATCATTTATGCCATTTTGAACGCAGCCGTGGCTCATACCAAAAGCTATAGGACAAAAAAAAAAAAGGATTTCTGAACCTAAATCCTAATTATGCCAACAAATAATTAAAAGTAGTTTTTACATCATTATTTGGCAATATATCTGATTTATAGGCTGTATGAGATTAGCCTACGTGTTAGCTATTATAAGTGGTTTTATGTTTTAGAATAGAATAGGGAATATTCTCCATTATGTTTGTAAAAGAAATATGGGCCCTACATGTGGCATTCACATTAATATGGAAAACAAATGCATGTTTTTACCAAAACTAATATTCGATAAAAAAAAATGTGGGTGTGTGCCAAGTGGCAACATCCCGCTCTCCCTTGTGAAGCTAATACGGAAGTAACTAAAACTGCAATTCATTGACATTCCGCTAGGCCTGGCTCCATAATAGAGCACATTTCTATTGACCCCAATGTTAAAATGGTCAACTTTACAGCAGAAAAAAAAAACGGTGTTTACAGCCTGGTACAAAAAAAGCGATTTTGGTGTATGTAGCTAATATTACACTTCATGACAACAGTGAGGGCGGTGACATTTTTTATAACTCATCCGTTTCATTTATATTATTTTTTATTAAGTCTGCATAATTAAAGGCGTGGCCACTTGAGTGACAGGTAAAAAAAGTGAACACTCGGCATATACATCATATTTTTGTTTTGTTTTATGTGGCTTTACACAGTCAGTTGCCTTTTGGAATTATTTCTTACAATTATGTAATAATATGGCATGCTGTGTGCACTTAATTGTGCTCACAAACCATTCAAGTCGCCTCCATTTCCCAGGTGAGTGAAATTCTTATATACTTATATATCATATCTATAAATGTATTTGTTTTTATTAAGATAATTTATCGTTTATAATTTTCTTTAGAACTGTAATGCACTCCAGAATCTGACAGATTGATTAGCTGTAGGCTTTAAAACAGTCATCTGAAACATTGTCATACAGTGTTATGCCTGGATTTCATAAATAGCCTTGCATTTACTAACACTGACTATATTTAAAGTATTTGGAAGTAATTAGCGTTTTCCTGCTGTAGAAAAACGTCATAAGAACAATGCTTAGTGGCTCAATGTATTACAACGGTGTTTAAGTCTAAGTCTAAACACTTTATTGATATAGTATACAACCAAGCACATGTGGTCAGAACACAAACGAATCACAGGTAATGAAGTATTAAGTGTTTCTCCCAAAGAAAAACCCATCTAAGCTAAATGCTAGCAGGCATCTGTAGCTCCGCTCACGCCCCGCCTCTTTGCCTATTTTAGGTTACCCCTGGTTGGCATGATAATGTGCGAACAAAATGGCGATGGTTGGCCACGCCCACTTGTAGCTTCATTCACGCTCTTCAGAAACCTATGGGTGATGTCACGGATACTACGTCCATATGTTTTACAGTCTATGGTGTGTGCGTGTAAAACAATATAATTTGTACAAAAAAGCAATTTGATGCAAAGAAGTTGTTACTCCGCCTCATTTAGAGCATCATTATGGACGTTTTACGTTACAAATCACGTGGTTCAAACGACGGATTTGCGACAGAGCAACTGCGGTTTTGGGAAACACTCGTCACTGCATCGTACTATGGTAGTTCAGCCGTGAGTTATGTCGTTGTTTGGGAAACGCATCCCAGGACAGTTTGCGGAGGCTACAGATTATATTGCATAAATAACGTTCAGTTTATTTCACAGACATTTCAGAAGACCTCAGTGTATCATTTTAGTTTGCCGTTTTACATACTTACAGTTTTTATCCTAAAAAGGTGCTGGTAGCTATTTGACCTGTATTTTATGAATGACCAAAAAGCACAGTTTCAGCTTAAAATCTTCTACCGAAGAAGAAAGGCATCTACAACTTAATAACCTCGAGGAGATTTTCGTGTTTGTGTGAAGAATCCCTTTAAAAAAAGATTCAAGTGGGAGATGATGAAGTGGTGGCATAAAAGAGCAATTTTTGGTTCCTTGCCTTGCCTTTCAGTTGGAAGTAGATCAACATACTGAAATAAAAGTCTCAGCAACTTTCAGGTCATGCGGAGTTTAACATTATTTCAACTTACTTTAAATATTATTGCCTTTAACTACATTTCTCTTTATGCTACGCAAAAAAAGTGACTAATGCCAGAGCTCTTTAGCTCCACCCACTTCTGAATAAGGTCATTCTTCACTACTTTTTTCATCAACTTGAAATCTATTATTTCTACAGATCAACAATCTTAAATGCACAGTTTGTATTGTTGATTCATGGCTTATAATGGTTCATTGAAGAAATCCCTATTGGAAAAACAAATGAGGGAAAGGAATATTCTCTAATAGTTTACTTTCAACCTTTTGAAAGTCATTCTGATTTGCTCAAGACAGCTTTTTAAACTCGTCTGACTAGAGTTACACACATTTTATCCCTGCAGCCCAAAGTGAAGCAGAAGATTTCTCTGTTTAAAATCCAGCTCAGGGAACTCATCTCTAGGCCTTCAGCTGAGCCCAGACTTGCCCTGAAAGCTGAAACATGTCAGGTTTGAGAAGAGCTGCTCGTCTCGATCGCTGCGAGAGTTTACTTGTTTCCCCACAGTAGCATCCTGCTCTCACCAGATGAGTTTCTTAATAACTGTTGATTACCCATAATTAAGTGCTTTGGCACAGTCAGGCAAGCTGAAGGCAACTCTTCACATTACTGTCACCGTTCATCTACATCATTTGACAAAAATGTGTTCTTAGGGCTGTTACTGTAAGTAATGCTGCAGTGTTTGTCACACTGTAATGTAACAGATAGTCTCTTCTCTGACATTGAGTAATTATTTAAAGATTGCCGGTCCTTTGATGGTCATACACTGGTCGAGCAAGAACCAGTACGGGACCAGTATGAAGTAGCATAAACAAGGATCAAAACATACAGTGGGTGAAATAAATATTGAACACGTCACCATTTTTCTCAGAAAACATATTTCTAAAGGTGCTGTTGACTTAAAATTTTGTACAGATGTTGGTAACAACTAAAGAAATTCTTATATATTAAAAAAGAAAACAATATTAATTAAGTTATGTGTATTAAAATGAAATGACACAGGAAAAAAGTATTGAACACATGAAGAAAGGGAGGTGTAGAAAGGCAGTAAAAGCCCAGACAGCAGCTGAAATCTCTCAGTAGTTCTTAAGCAATCCTCTGCCCTTCCTCATTGTAAATAAATATTAGCTGCTTCAGTCCAACATCTACATTAGCAGGAGGATAAAGATGAAACCAGGGTGGACATTTCAGCAAGACAATGACCCAAAACACAGCCAAGGAATCTCTCAAATGCTTTCAGAGAATGAAAATCAAGCTGTAGAATGGCCCAACCAATCACCTGACTTGAATCCAATATAGAATACAAAATAAAGATCAATTTTGGATAGACGAGACCCACAGAACCCTCAAGATTTTTACACTCTGTTGAAGTCTGTGAAAAAAATCACACCTGAGCAATGCACGTGACTTCATTCTCCATATGAGAGTCCTCTAAGTCATCTTTTTTTAGGTATTGTGCTCTTTGCAAAAGTGGGAGGAGCTACAAACACCTGTGTGTCAGCATGCAGCATAGCGTCAGATTCAAAACAGGACAAAACAGGCTGACTCCCTCTTATGACACGTACAAAGTACAAAAAAACGTGTCAATTAAAATGTGTCTGCAGACTGTTTTTATGAAGTGTGATTATAAAAAAATATTATTAATTCATTTGTACCATTAGCTGCTGACTATATTTACACACTGTTGCCACACAACTGTGTTTAAACGTGATTTTTGCATAATATCCTAGGTAGCAAAGAATTCTGGCCCAGATTCGGCATAAAGCTGACACAGCAGGCATTCATGCGGCACTGGCATACAGCATGTGGGCCAACATGGCACGGGTTTGGCAGAGGTGGCACTGTCTTTAAGGTGGCACACAAGACTTGGGCCAGATGTCAAATGTAGTATTTGGCCCAGATGTTAAAAATTGATATGTGGGCCACATAAGTTTGGCCTACCCTGACCCACAATTAAAATAAAATAAAAACATTATTTACCAATCAGGTTGCTTTGAGAAAAAGCCTAAAGCACAATGCTTCATGGGTTTATCAATTTTATTGCAGTCGTGACACACCTGGCCCAGACATATCTGGCCCAGTTCAGGCACAGTTATGAGTTATTAACTTGGCTGAGACTTGGCCCAGATATGGTCCATGTTTTGCCCTTGTCTTGTGTAATTCACTACAGCATGTGGGCCAGAGCTGGGCTAGAGAAATGTGTTGTGGATGTGGCCAAAAAAGTATACAAATTTACAGTATACATTGGAGAAATTCTGTGAATTAAAGTGCACAACCCCGAAGAAATAATACTAATCAAATGGATAGAGATGGATATAGAACAATGGATATAGAACAAAATGTATTTCTTTTATTTTATTGAACATTTTTGCATTTATGAGGAAAAAGCTTCGTTATGAATGTGACATCTCTTCATTATGGATGGGACAGATGTGGAATTGGCACTTCTGTGGCTTTGGTGAATCAAATCAAATACGTTTACAGAGACATTTTTGACATAAACAACTTTCGCTATTTTGGTAAAAATGTATTTTTTTTCATAGCAAGTTTGACATTTGTATGTAATTCATAATTAACGTTACATTAGTGTACATTATTACACAACTCTCTGGAGTACTTGCTTCTGATTGATCAATCACAACATTACAAAGGTATGTTGTGTAAGGGATAAACTACATCCAAAAATTACATTAGCTGTTTGTTCAAACTACTTATTTAAAATGGGTCAATTTAATTGTTTTATGTTCAATCCACTTAAATTTGTAAAAACTGATAAGTTAACTTAATTCCTTCATGTTGTCCCAACACAAATCGATTGTGTGAAACCCAGCATTGTGCTTTTTTGCAGTGTAACATTGAAAAGTCACTTTTAAAACTCACTTTTGAGCAATTGTATGCACACGTGATGAACAAAAGTGTTCATTTGTTCAATAATGATACTGTATGGAAATATAAATTGATTAATCAATTGTATTCGTTCACCCAAAAATTTTAATTCTGTCATCATTTATTTACCCTCATGTTCTTTTCATTGAGTTTCATTCTTCTGTTGAACACAAAATATGATATTTTGAAGCATTGCCTTTCATGTCATTTAACTTCCTTAATAGATTAAAGAATGAGTTAGTAAGTGAAATGGTTAAGATAAGCAATATTAACACATATAAAAATCACTCTTTCAGGTTTTACAGAAAGACAAAGTTAAGTGGATTTCAGGATATGGAGTGTATCCCGTGTGGAGATCCACCGCCACCATATGAACCTCACTGTAAGCACCTATACTTATTATTTGATGATTTTTAAAGGTATATGAGTTATAAAGATCAAGATATAAGATCTCATTATAATTCAATCAGTTTCTAAATATCAATGTTAAAGTCTTTAAATGTGTTATTAACTCAAAAGTACAAATCCTGTCATTTACTTTCATTCTGTGATATTTTAGTGTCCCTGAACATTTGAACAGTTAATTTTTTTTCTGTTTTCATTTTGATAAAGTGTTAGTAATTTAGTTTTTTGTTTTGTTTTTAATAGTGAGTTTTTTTAATAAGAAAACAAAATATATTTTTTTGTAGTTCTTCAGAGAACACCTGAACCCTGGTGAATAATACCAAAACCACCTATAACCACCTATAGAAGCACTTTCTCTCTCTCTCTCCTTCTCTCTCTCTCCAAAAAAAAAAAAACTTCTACTCTAGCACTAAATTTCTCTGAGCACAAACTCTTTGATTAACTAGCGCTTTTTGTATGCATTGCCTCTATTTGTTGAATCGCCGAATACCTCCTCAATTGTTAGTCGCTTTGGACAAAAGCGTCTGCTAAATGACTGAATGTAAATGTAAATGTAATGTAGTTCTTCTAGTTAAACTAGAACAGTGTTTAATTATCAAAATTTTTTTTTTCAATTCCATCACAATACTGGTGTGAACGATTCTGCATCAGTAAAACCAAATAACTCACTTTAAAAACCATATAATACATATTTATGTACTATACAAAAAGTATTAGCCTCCCGTGACATTTAAATTCTTTTTAAAATATTTCCAAAGTGCTGTTTAATGGAGAAAATAACACATTTTTAAACATCATAGTTTTAATAACTAATTTCTAATAACTAATTTCTTTTCAATGTCTAACAGTACATAATATTAGTTATTTTGCAAGATATATTCAGCTTAAAGTGCGATTTAAAGGCTTAACTTTGGTTAATTGGGCAAGACTGGACAACAGTGGTTTGTTCTGTAACCAGTTGAAAATTGTTTTAAAAAAAAATGTAAAACTGCTTTTATTCAAGCCAAACTATTTGATTATTTGAAATGCTGTAAAAGTTTAATCGTTCTGTTAAAAATCACTTGGCAAATCTATCTATCTATCTATCTATCTATCTATCTATCTATCTATCTATCTATCTATCTATCTATATATATATATATATATATGATATATATATATATATATATATAAACATTCTAATAATTTAGGGCTAAAAATTCATCCATGTCTGTTTCTTTCAAAGTAATGTTGCCAAGTTTATTTAACTTTTTTCATGGTTTATTATTCAATAAATGTTAGTTTCCAATATAATGAGCTTTAATGTCCCATGATTCTCTTTTTTCAAAACCATTAAAGCACCCATCAAGCTTCAAAAACAGCCCAAAACTGATTCCGATGAGTTGCACACTTTATTTTCAAGCTTTATATCTAAATACACTCGCCAGTTTGAATACGTGACTTTGTTTAAGGCGTTTATGGCGTTCTTTCTGTCAGTTTACAATGCTCGTGTTCACTTACGACCAATCAAAAGACAGAATCAGCCCGTGATGACAGGTTATTTTGGGCTAATCCTTTAAAAGGGGCCGTCTCACAAACAGTTGCATTAATAATAATCTGTGATGACGATTCGCTCGGCGCTGGTGATTCACAGTGCTGCATTTTACAATCAAACCAATGCCTTTTTACAAGTCAGGACACAGGCTTGGGTTGTTGGAGGCTCTCTGTGGTGTGTTAAACACAAAGCATGGTATTGTTCTCCATTTCTCTGTGCTGCTAATTGGGCTGGTTTTACAGGAGAGATTCATCAAGAGCTCATGCTGCTGAAAATGAAGTGTGACAGACAGAGTATCAGATGCCCACAGCTGCTGCATCCGCTGCGTAAAACATATGCTGGATAAGTTGGTGGTTAATTCCGCTGTGGCGACCCCTGATGAAAAAAGGCACTAAGCCGAAGGAAAATGAATGAATGAATGAGGACAGAAGTATCATCTGTGATTTTTAGCTTTGAGAGGAGTCAGATTTTAGCATTTAGTTTTTATAGTTAACATATATAGATATTTAATATTTATGAATGTATATGATTTATTTATTTTATTTGTTTGTTTGTTTGTTTTTCATACAAAATTTATTTTAAGAACTGCCGGAAAATACTATAAAATAAAATGTTGATTGATTGATCATATAGAATTGCTTTTAAGGACTTACAGAAGAAAATAAAATAAAGAATAAAAAAATACATAAAAGAATAAAAATATACTTTATTTTTTTTGTTTGTTTGTCATAAAGAATTTATTTTAAGAACTACCAGAAATACAGAAAATTAATTAATGAAATAAATTGAAGAATTTAAGAAGACGAAAGAATAAATTCATTCATTCATTCACTCTGTCATAGAGAATTTCTTTTAGTAACTGCCAGACAAATGAAATAAAAAATAACAGTGTAACATAAAGAATTCAAGAATACAAGAATAAATAAATAAAAAATGACTAGTTTATTTATTCACTGCAAAAAAAAGAAAATAATAATAAAATGATAATGTTACTAAGAATTCAAGAATACAAAAAAATACCTATTTATTTTTTTATTTTTTTATTTATCAGTTATAGAGAATGTCTTTTAGGAATTGCCAGACAAGTAAAATAAAAAAATGTAATAATGTAACAAACAACTCAAGAATACAAAAAAATACCTATTTATTCATTTTTATCAGTCATAGAAAGTTCTTTTAAGAACTAACAAAAATACATAAAATAATATTAAACAAAATACAGATTTTAGGAATTCAGTAATAAATAAAATACTTTTTATACAGAAAATGTTGTTATTTCTTTGTTGCTATACTTAGTATCTTTTAATAAATAGTATACAATACATTTAAAACAAAAATGATGATGATGATAATGACAACTTTGTCAAATTGAAAGTGAACCATTGAGAATAATAGTGAATTCCACACACAGTAAATCTCCGAATGCTAAATAATTGACATTAAAATATAGGCTGTCATTTGTTAGAAAAGTATAAACAAGTTGCAGACATCAGAATAAGACATTTTTCAGCCAAGCATCAATAAATATTTGGTAACACTTCAGAATAATGGTCCATTAGTTTTAATAACATGAACTAAGTATGAATAATCTTGCAAAGAATTTATTAATCATAGCTCAACATTAACTAATGCATTATTAAAAGTTGTGCTTGTTAACAATAGTTAATGCACAGTGAGTTAACATGAACTCACGTTATTTAACTCTAGTAAAATTAGCTAATGTTAACCAAGATGAATAAATGCCATAATAAATATATTAAAAAGTGTTTGTTCATGTTAGTAAATGGACCATTATTTTAAAGTGTTCCCAAATGATCTTTTTTGTTTTAAACTGAAGTAGAAGTTTAGAGTTCCAGTACAGTATATATTCACAGCACATCAAACATGCTCCTGTTGAAAATGCACAGAGAAGCAGATTTCCTTCAGCGCTGTCAGTGATGCAGGATCTCCTCTGGCAATATCTGACACAGGCTGCTGAAAACTCAAAGGCCTGATGCTTTTAATGGCTTCACGTGGGCCCGAGGCAAACAGGCAGCTGCGCCAGCAAACCTGTCTTCAGAAACGACCATAAATCCAAAAACACCCGGCTCTCCTCGGCCCATCACGAGAGCCAGAGCAAGAAGAAAAACACAGCATTTATGGGTTCCTCTGGCTTGCTTTAATGTGTTTCATCTGCTGCTGTCTTTTCTTGTCACGGGATAGCTCTAAATATTTGGCAAAGGCCCTCACAGCTGTCCCATCTAAGCATCTGAAGTGATGCGAAGCCAGTTTTCTGCTGCTCCTAAAAGGGTGATAGTAATGTAACCTGACATTTGTGCTTAGGCGAACGCCTCTGTTTTAAAGGGGACATATCATGGAAATCCCAACCCAGGAAACATGAAAAAGGGCAACCTGGTAACTTTGTTTTGGTAATAATTTCTTTGCAGGCAGCCGGAAAAACCCAGATTATCCAACGCTATCTCACGGAAATTTGTAACTTTTTGATTTAGTGGCTAATTTGAATAAATTTGTATGATCTCATTTCATTCAATTTAGTACGATTTGCTCATCCCCCAATGACAGTTGGGTTTAGGGGTGGGGTTTGGTGCCACGCCCCTTTTTAAAAAAACACACATTTTCATACAACTGAACTCATACAAATTAGCCACTAAACTGACAAAATGTAAAATAGTTTGGTTTTCTCATGAGATCAGGCTGGATTTTCAGATTTTTGCTTCATCAGTGATGTGGAAAAGAGATCTTATATACCGTATATCTGCATGTTAATGTGTACGTTTCAGTGCCACCATTTCTGTTTACTTGCTAATAGCAGCTTGAAACTGACATTTACATATTGTCATTTACAGTGTTGGGCACGTTCCTTTAAAAGAGTAATTAGTTATAGTAGTTACTTCTCAAGAGGCGACGCAGTGGTGCAGTGGGTAGCGCTGTCGCCTCACAGCAAAAAGGTTGCTGATTCGAGCCTCGGATGGGTCAGTTGGCATTTCTGTGTGGAGTTTGCATGTTCTCCCTGTGTTCGCGTGGGTTTCCTCCGGGTGCTCCAGTTTCTCCCACAGTCCAAAGACATGCAGTATAGGTGAATTGGGTAAGCTAAATTGTCCGTAGTGTATGTCTGTGAATGAGAGTGTATGGGTGTTTCCCAGTGATGGGTTGCAGCTGGAACGGAAAAGAAAATGAATGAATTAATGAGTTACTTCTCACAAATAGTAACTAAGTTAGTAACTGAGTTACATAATTATAAAAGTAACTATTGCGTTACTTAAAAAAATCTAATTTGTCAAATGACTATAAAATAAATAGAAAACATTGTACACTAATCTACACTATTTTAATGTTGTTGTGGGACAATGTGAGAGACAACGACAGCATGTCCTCAACTATATATCTAGATATCATTTTGTTGAATTCTGTCTGAGTAATAAGTGTTTGCGGTGGAGAAAAATGAAGTTTTATTTGCTTTGACGTCGTGGCTTCGACTCCTCCTTTGGTAGCAGAGCTCACGTTATCACCTGCGTAGCCTCTAATTTTGTGGCGGCATGTGACGATGTGAGGTGCTTCATTAGATTAGAATTACTTGTCACCGACGCAGAGAGACTCTTTTTCCTGGGCATAAGTTGCACGATGCATAAACATTCTTGCCCTTCACTTCAAAGAGGGGAAAGTACAGTAGTGCTTATATTTCCAGTTTGCAAACGCTACCTTTGAATGTGTTGGATTTGCCATCATTCTGACTCCTGGTCATTGGTGTGTGCCAATTGTGTGAACACCCGCACTACTCTGCCTCTGATTGGCAAATGATGGAAATGTACTCTATCTAAGCCAATCATCACGTTCTCAGTTACACCACGTTCACTGACACACCAATCATCATCACTTGTTGGTTATGAGTCCTGCTCCAGCCCCGAACACACACACACACACACCAGAGAAAGAGAGGTCCTATGGCTGAGAGAGACGCTGCTCGCATGAAAACCGCTTCAGTGTTCTCAATTATAGTAATGCACATTTTATTGTCAGTAATGGTAATGGCGTTGTAACGGGGGAAACAGTAATTCATTTGATTACTTGTTACTGAAAAAAGTATTGCTGTTAGTAACGACGTTTATTTATAGCGCCGTTATTCCCATCACTGGTCATTTAGCAGATGCTTTTATTCAAAGCAACTTACAATTGAGGAGGATAAGGCAATGAAAGAAGAGGCAATGCTCACAAGAAGTGCTAATTATACAAAGGAACTGTTTGTACTCAGAGAATTAAGTGCTAGCGTTAGGGGGGGAGTGTTTTTTTTTGAGCGAGAGAGAGAGAGAGAGAGAGAGAGAGAGAGAGAGAAAGAAAGAGAAGAGTGTTTCTAAAGGTGGTTTGGTTATTAAAACTATTATGTGGAAAAATGTTTTGAAATCTACTCTCCATTAAAAAAAGCCCCTGGGAAATATCTGACAAAGAATTCAAACTTCACAGCAGGTCTAATAATTTTGCTTTCAATTGTTTGGCATAGGCGAAACCTGCTAATTTCAGACTCAAATCAGCTCAAATCAATGAAAAGTTATTTTGTGTGACGTGAGAGTTATGAAGAATGCTTTAGTTCAGTCACTTAATATGAGCTATTTTGGTTATGATGCTCCTCACACCACACTGTAAAAAATGCTGGATTCCACACAATTCCTTCATGTTGTCCCAACACAAATCAATTAAGTTAACTTAATCGTTTTTACAAATTTAAGTGAATGAAAAAACTGAAGAATTGTGTTGTTTCATTCATTCATTTTCTTTTCGGCTTAGTCCCTTTATTAATCAGGGGCCGCCACAGCGTAATGAACCGCCAACTTATCTAGCATATGCACTTCCAGCCGCAACTCAGCACTGGGAAACACCCATACACTCCCATTCACACACATACACTACGGCCAATTTAGCTTATTCAATTCACCTATAGCACATGTCTTTTGACTGTGGGGGAAACTGGAGCACCCGGAGGAAACCCACGCCAACACAGAAATGCCAACTGACCCAGCCCAGCCGGGGCTCGAACCAGCGACCTTCTTGCTGTGAGGCGACAGCGCTACCCACTGCGCCATCGTGTCGCCTTGTGTTGTTTCAACACATTTTAAATAAGTAGTTTGAACAAGCAGCAAAATAAATTTTTTGAGTGTATGTCCAAACTACATGTGAAGATTCCATCGACAAGTAATTTGTCTGACTGCACCAAACGCGACACGACACAACAGAAACATTTAAATGCTATAGCCATTCATTTAAATACCAACCGCTGCACTCCCAACAAAATGGTAAGGGTTATAATCTAATTAATACTTATTAAGCCAATTTATTGTTACTAAAAGTAGGCCTAACACAGGATGAGTACTGATGTTGGTTTGCACTGTCACTGACTTTCATTTTCAAACCGTTTGCTAGTTATTTAATTTTCAAGATCCGAGGTAAACAATCTGCTGCTGCTTTCAGTATGGAAATAAATGTCACGTAAAATGGCGTTAATTTGGTTGGATTTAACACTGAATAAAGCGGATATGCGTCATATTAGTTTATGCTGTTGTTTTGCCACGACGTTGCTAAGAATTTCTAAAGTAGAAATTTTTGACACTGCTGTTTGTTCAACTTATTTAAAATGAGCTGAAACAACTCAATTCTTGAGTTTTTTTGGGGGACGACTTAATTGTTTTGCGTTCAATCCACCTAAATTTGTAATAAGTTAACTTAATTTCTTCATGTTGTCCCAACACAAATCGATTGTGTGGAACCCAGCATTTTCTACAGTGTACATCGCTGTTGCAGATGGTTAGGACAAAAGCTTGTTATACTTTTTTGTATACTTTTTTGTGTGTTGCGGTGTCGCATCACGTGTAGTTAGGACACAGTGTTAACCCTCATTCACACAGAATACGTTTTTCCATTCCAATGTGATACTTTTCCATTGTTTTTCAATGTAAACACATACTCTATTATTGACGTGCATGACCATTGCACTTGCATCTTACGTCTTTTGAAATGCAGCGCAAAAGAAATTCTACTTTTAGACGCAGCGCTGCTCATCAGTTCAGTCTGTCAGTTCCAAAGCAGTGGACCAATCAGAAGAACTTGGAGGTGGGACAATTGTTGCGGATACCCTTGTGCAATAAGCTGTGCTTCTTAAAAAAAACATTGATGATAACGGAATCTTGCATTTTTGGATGCTTTCTGTGTGAATGAGCTCTTATTCTGTAGACAGCAAGGACGTTCACCAGGTTATAGACACCAGAGCTACAACATATAAGCCCCAGCCTTGGCAGCTATTGAAGTGAATAATGTCCGCTCTTATATGGAGCGTTTAATCAGCAAGCCGGCTGGAATCTCAGGATCTGGATGAACACAATCATCCACACAGTTGTTTGGGCTCAAGGCCATGTGCTCGAGTGTGGCATTCGCTAAAGTCAACAGGCGCTCATATCAAAGAGAGCAGTCTATTGGCTCACAGACTGATAGCATCAGCAGGTGAGATCTTTTCAAGGGCCGCTCTTTGTCTGTGTTTGCTGCAGCTGTGGGCCGCTGATAACAGGGGAAACGCTTTGCTTTTGGGGGGAGGTGAAGGGAAGGAGGACGGCACACAGCTGGGCCAGATTTACTGGCACTGAGACACGATGGTGCAGATGGAAAAACTACTCAATATATGAAGTTCAGACACAGATTTCTGCTTCTTTATGTGGTTCTGCTGCTCCATCACACACTCTGTATGTCTTTCTCCTTCTGTGTGTTTACATGCACACTCAGGAATCTATGGGGAAAAGAGAAGGGAAATGGGATCAGGAAAGGGTGAAGGTTGGACTCGATCCCAAGGAATTGTGCATTTGTTCAGAAAACAATAGTATCTTCTTGCAAAGCTTGCGTTCCCCAAAAACCTAGCATGGCTCACAAAACATTTATACTTTATACAGAAACTGTTGCGTTCTTCCTCAAACGTATGTTTTTGGCTCATAAAACATTTGCGTTCTCTTGTACAAACAACTGCATTCGCCAATAAAGTTTACAATTTCACATAAAAAAAATTTCTCTTGCAAAACTGCTGCATTCTCCAACACAAAAACAAAACAAATGTGCGTTCTCCCTACATTTAACATTTTATTTTCTCAGAAAAACATTATGATAATGTTATGATAACATTTTTTATTTTTTTTTAAACTTTAGAATCACTTTAGTTTTGTCAAAGTGATTCTTTGTGATTGCTTACAAAACATTTGCCTTTTCTCACAATACTATTATTCTGTTGGCTTACAAAACATACACACTTTTTATGATAATGGAATTGGCCAAAAACGATAACATTTAAGTTCTCGAGCAAAACTATTTGCGTTACTTAGCATTTTCTCACAAAACGTGTGCTTTCTTGCAAAACTGTTGCGTTCTTCCCTGAAAAACATATTTTTTGCTCACAAAACATTTCCGTTCTCTCATAAAAGTTCTTCCCATTCCCACTCGGACTACGGATTCATTGGTATCATTCAAATGACAACTAAAAACCCATCTCTTCCGTGAACACCTGAACCCAGTGAATAATACCAAAACCACATATTGAAGCTGTATGTATTTCTGTCTCTCTCCCTCTTTATAAAAAAAAAATACATAAAAAAAGAAACTCCTACTCTAGCACTAAATTCTCTGAGCACAAACAAGTTACTTTGTATAATTAGCACTTCTTGTATGTATTGCTTCTTCTTGTTGAATCGCTGAATACCTCCTCAGTTGTAAGTCGCTTTGGACAAAAGCGTCTGCTAAATGACCAAATGTAAATAAAACAGTTGCATTCCCCAATAAACATTACATTTGAAAACAAATCATTTGTGTTCTCTCAAAAAACATTTTTTCCCCCAAAATATTTAGCCATTAGCTCACAAAACATTTGTTTTCTTGCTAAATTGTTGTCACTGCCCCAAAAAAACTTTGCACAGAAAGCATTTGTGTTCTCCCTATAATTTTATTTCCCCCAAAAAACATTATAATAATGTTACAATAATGTTATGAACACAATGTGTTCTTTAACAAAACTGTAGTGATTCTCAGAGAAACTTTGCAATTGCTTGCAAAACATTTGTGCTCTCTTAGAAAATTATTTCCCCTTCCCCCCATTTTTTTCTCACAAAACATTTACTTTCTCTCATAAAACAATTGCATTCCCCAATAATCTTTACAATTACACATAAAACAATTGTTTTCTCCATAGTAAAATTGTTTTGTTTCCCCCCCAAAAATATTATAATAACGTTACAATAATGTTAAGAACAAAATGTGCGTTTTTGGCAAAACTGTAGCGATTCTTAAAAAAAAAACCTTTGCGATTGCTTACAAAATAATTGAGTTCTCTTGCAAAATAATGACATTCTTAAGTAAAACATTGAATTTTTTCTGAAAGCACTGAAACACTTACTGCTTGACCGCACATTATTTCAGGGGTTTCTCAGCAACACAAAAGCTGTTTATTTATTTTTTTCTTCACACAGACATTGGTCAGTATGTATGTGCATCTATTGTTGTTGCGTCTCAGTAGTTTGTTGTTGTTCAAGCCCATCCTTTTCTTTTAGGATCGCAAATCAAACATTAAAAAGCATCTTTTAAACAGTATGAATGTGTGCTATATAAATGAATCTATCACTTATTTCTTTTTCAAATATTTCCCAAATGATGTTTAACAGAGCAAGAAATTTTTCACAGTATTTCCTATAATATTTTTTCTTCTGGAGAAAGTCTTATTTGTTTTATTACGGCTAGAATAAAAGCAGTTTTTAATGTTTTTAAAAACCATTTTAAGGTCAATAATATTAGCGCCCTTAAGCAATATTTTGTTTTGATTGTCAACAGAACAAACCATCATTATACAATGATTTGCCTAATTACCATAACTTGCCTAATTAACCTAGATAAGCCTTTAAATGTCACTTTAAGCTGAATACTAGTATCTTGAAAAATATCTAGTAAAATATTATGTACTGTCATCATGGCAAAGATAAAATAAGTCAGTTATTAGAAATTAGTTATTAAAACTTTTATGTTTAGAAATGTGTTGAAAAAAATCTTTCCGTTAAACGTGGAAAAAATATACAGGGGGGCTAATAATTCAGGAGGGCTAATAATTCTTACTTCAACTGTATATGTTATCATTTGTGCTGCTTCACTGCTATTTAAAAAATCATGGGATAGTAAAGTGTCCATTAAATGCACACTCCAGAATACACACTATTCCCCTTAGGTATTTTTTTTAAAACTACTATGTAAGTGGGTGTATTCGGACACAGAGATGTAAATTTGGTTGAATCTTTAGACTTACTACTGGCAACCACTCACAAAAGCCTAACAATCACTCTTTTGTATCTACGCAGCAACACCTTGGCAAAGCTACACATTGTCTAAATATGCTGATGGGCAAACGCTGTACATGTTTAAGTCAGAGATTAGTCACTGTAGGCCTAAATGACGAGCCCTACACCTATAGTTTTGATTAGGTCTTTAAATGGATTGCACAAAGGCACACATCGCCGACAATGAAACTTCTTTTTAGGGCTCAACTGATGTTGACATTGTCTCACAAAGAGCACTTGTATCTGTGAAGGCCAAGCCCATGTTTACTTAATGATTAATTTACCAGAGCGAAAATAAAGAAAGCTCGTGTTCGTCCAACGAAAGGATGTTAAACAAATATATGGTTCATATTTAACTTCATTACAGCAACATAATGCGTCGACATAAAGAAGTCCAGAGGCTTTATCTCAATGTGTTGTAGCCTTTGTTCCAAACTCTGGCCATGTGGGATTTCCAGTAAGCACGTCTGTACTGTTACTATATACATTTTGATGTATTGTGAATTTACTCATTGAGCAAATAACAATGGAAAACTCTTTTACATTAAAATAGATTCCAGATTTGTATGAAGACTTTGAAGTCTGTGGAAAACATTGATATAATATAATGGAGTTGGAGTCTTTCACCAGTCCAAGCTAGTCTGGATTTGCTAGTTTTAGTTTTAGATCTGGGCATTTGTCATCTGTACCTTTTGGAGACCAGCTAATCTACAACCACAAATCAGTTGGGACAGTATGGAAAACGCAAATAAAAAAGAAAGTAGTGATTTCAAAATTTTCTTTGACTTGTATTTAATTGCAGACAATACAACAAACATTATTTAATATGTTCCTCATGATTATTTCTTTTTATTTATAAATAAACATGTATTCCAATTTTGGTTCTGGCAACACATTAAAAAAAAAAAAAAAGTTGAAGAGGAAAGCATTTACCACTTTGTAATGTTGCCATTCCTTTTCACAACACTTAAAAGACATTTAGGGGCTGAAGAAAAAATCCTTAGAAAACTAGCAAAATGATCTTGCCAATGGGGCAGATTTCTAACGGGAAATACGATTATTTTACATATCCCATTGGAAGATACGTATAGCTAACTTTAAAACGCTTTTTTACAAAACTTATTTTTAAATGATTATTTCTAAAAACAAAACACTATGCTTCTTAATTCAGGAAGTTTTAGATATCTGGACTAGAAACGAGACAACTCTAAGTAACAAAAGCATTTTTGGCAGTTTAGCTCACAATATATAAAAAAAGTCAGTTCCCATATAGAGAACACACTGCAAAAAATGCTTTTCTTACTTGTATCTAGTCCAAATATCTAAAAGTTTTAAAATCAAGAAGCATTTTCTTGACAAACAAACAATATTGTCGTTTTAAGAAATAATAAAGCAAAATTAAATGAGTTTTTCCTTAAAACAAGTAAAGTAATCTGCCAATGGGGTTAGCAAAATTAACTTGTTTTTCATTTTGACAAGATTATTTTTCTAACCCCGTTGGCAGATTACTTAGCTTGTTTTAAGGAAAAACTCACTTAATTTTTGGCAATTAGCTAATCGCAAGAGGCTGCGATATGAAATATATATGTATTATATAATTTCCCCCACCTAGAGCAAATGCGTGACTGCCGTCTGTGTGTGACAGTCTTACTAGCCAATTGAGTGAGCACACTTTTGTTCTGCCCAATCAGACTTGGTGACCGAACTATGCGGAAAGCCCACAATAAAAAACAAACAAACAGGAAAGTGCGGACGAGTGGGATGATGACGTCTGTCGCTTCAGAAGCATTAATAGACGAATTCATATCAAAGAAAAACAGCATGTCGGTAATATGGGAATATTTTGCTTTCAAAGTCACAGACACCGAACAAAAACAGGTCATTTGTAAGAGCTGTCGCAGAATTGTTGCCACAGCACCTAAAAAAGCACCACAGGCGGCTTTATGATGAGTGTCTTGCTAAAAAGTCAACTAAAAGTATTGCTAGTGACAGTCAATCTAGCATCAAGCAACAGCAAAGTCCAATTTCAGAGTTGTTTGCAGCTGTTACACCATATGAAAAAACATCACAAAGCCACCAGGAGATAACTAATGCCAAAACTCACTACTGTTTGCTCTAGAGAAAGATTAGTGTTCCATTTCTGAATGCTTATAAACTAATTTGAATAAAAGTTGGAGGAAGTTAATATCTTTTCAGTTCCTTTTTTTAACTAACACTCACTGCAGTTTAGCAGTAAGAAGCTATACAGAATATTGAGCTGAAGGCTGACTACAAAAGTAAATCGCAAATTAAATCGAAATTGCAATATCTGTGAATAAAATGGCAATTAGATATTTTCCCCAAATCGCACAGCCCTATCAGTACATGAATTTACACTTGTTGTGAATCAATCCTCCACTTGCTAATGCAATGCACAACCTTTAATCGATTTACCTAGCAAAATAAATATTTATGCGAACGTACACCGTCTACAGCTCACTGAGGAGCTGCTTTTCCAGTCCTAAGTGACGGATACATCGATGTACACACCAGATAACACGATAACCCCAATTATCTCGACGACTTAATAGCCGGTGTCAGAAGAACACTGGCTGTAAAAGCCCTTCTCCAGGCTAGATCAGTCACCCGATAGTCTCTCAGATGCCTGTTGTCTTGAGGGAAGGGAAGGGAAGACTCTCCAGACGGTGACATCAGAGATGGTGTGGTGCCTTCAGAGCGGGGCAGCTGTTTTCTCAGGCTCTTTACACATTCCCTGAGCCCACTTCAAAACATGTAGCGCGCCCTTCATCTGACGCTTAATAATGGGATTGCTAGACTGGCAAGTGAAGGCCCGACTGGCCCGGGGTGAAGGGGTGAAAAATTATCAGCAGGCTGGGAATGTGCCCTTCACCTCCGGGACATTTTCGGCTATTTAAACAGCGTTTTCTTTGGAGCTGATTCCCAACCGCAACCACAGCCAGAGGAGATTTGTGACACGCACGCACACACACACACGCACGCACGCACGCCCACACACACGCACACACACACACAAACACACACACACACAAGTTAAGTCTTCTGGCTTTGGCAGGTTCAGTGAAAGATGAGATAGAAAGTTTAAAAATGGAAAGTGTAGAAGTTCCGTTTTAGTTGCTTTATTTATTTTTTTACATTCATATCTTTTTGTGCTTTACTCGAAAATAGTAGAAAGTAAAAAAAATATATATTAGTGCTTTGGATTATTGCTTTTAACTGAAATAATGTTAATATTTAGATAAAGTTCTAATAATTGTAGTTTTTACTTTTGTCACGTTTGACTTCCATATTGTAGAGTTAGCCTACCTTCTTCTGCTATCATGTAGTCATTGTGTAATCTTTATTCAAACATGTAGTTTTTCTTTTCGACAGAAAACAAAATAATATTTCTGACTTAATGCTGATGATGCAGTTTTGTTTTTGATCTATGTTAATGAGGTACGGAAAATCAGAGGAATGGATCCTTTGTATGTTATGGTGGTACTTTTAGACCTTCACACGCTTATATTTTTTTCAAAGAGTATTAAAAAGGTATTGAATTGCCTTTTTTATTTATTTTGTACTGTTCTCTGAAGTGTGCTTGAAGTGCACACACACACACACACACACACACACACACGCACACACGCACACACGCACATATATGTATATGTACAAATATAATATTGTAAATCATCCTATAGAAAATATTAATTTTAATGAGTGAGAGGCGTACTCTTATAAGCTGAGCACTGTGTGTATATGT
>CAIGQV010019070.1:26673368-26694257 GCA_903798115.1 Danio jaintianensis | reverse complement strand
AAGTCTGGCCGCTCGTTCAGTCCAGAAGAACCACAGACAGTCTCCAGACCAACCAGAGGTGCTCCTCATGTGAAGAGGACGAGGAGGAAGAAGTGCAGATCTCCGATCAGCGAACTCCAGAGGAGCCTGAGGACGCCTCACACAGACCACTAATACAGCAGACCACTGATACTGAAGGTCAGCCAAACACCAGAGCTCTATATTTATTGATAACGGTTATTTAACTGGGTTTAGCGGAGTGTGTTTTTGTGCTGCTGTCTTATGTACAGGCTTGAGAAGGTTACTTTAAAAATGTATTCCGATACAGTAACAAATTACTTCATTACAAAGTATTCAGTAACTTAATTCAAGCAAAAAAATATAAAAGTAATCTGATTACTTTTGGATTCCTTTAAATGTCATATAATAATAAAGGAGACATATTATTAATGCCATAATGTTGTAAACTATCTAGCTAAATGCTCTGCTAATATGAAATCAGAATTTGAACATTTTCTTTACTTATATTAAATTCATTACCATTGTTGTTCTGAAAGGTGCAGTATGTAAGTTTGACACCCAGTGGTTGAACTAGGTATTGCATTCCTGGATCAAAACAAACGCAAGCGCAGGTTGCCAGATTGACGACCAACAGGAGCGAGTCTGACTATCGAGCCTAAAGGCTGATTTAAATCATGTTCTATATAAAAGCATTGGCATGCGATAGAAGGAATATTTCCCATATTAAAAGGAGTTTTTGTTCTAACCAACTCCTCGAATTGATATATTAGAAACGGCTTCTATTTCTTGCAGCTGAACAACAGAAAACTGACAGTGATCACCTCAGGTACACATCATGTGCTTTATTCAGTGTTAAATGCTAACAATATGAGTTTAAATGCCATTTTACTTGACATTTATTGCCATACTACTGAAAGCAGCAGCAGATAGTTCACCTCAGATCTTGAAAACGAAATAAACCGTTTGAAATTGAACTTTAGAACTGTGAAATAATGCAAACCAACACATATCAGTGATTCAGCATCTACATTTAATAATGTTAAAGAGGTTTAATATGTATTTATTAGATTATAAACCTTACCATTTCATGAGTGAGTGCATATTCTGTGCTTCTGAATGGCTTTATTTAAATTTTTGTCGTGTTGTGTCTGGTGCAAACAGCTAAACTGCTTATCACTGCGTATCTCGTCTTGTAGTGTGTTGTTAGGACACGCGGTTACAATGTAACCTGCTCACCTAATGTTTACGTTCGTAATATTTATATTATTTGCTAATTAATAACCTCATGTAGAACTCTGAATCTCCGTCTCATTTTGGAGTCTGCTACTGTCCACCGGACGTCGCATTTCGGTCATGGACGCATGCTTTGAGAGCCTTTCTGAATGAATGAATGAATGACGTGGTTTTCCAACAAGGCAACCCGGGAAATATAATTGGCTAAAGTGGCATTGGGCGGGTTAAAAGAACCAAAACAAAGACAGCGTTCTGGCACATAACAGACATTTTCAAAGCAGAACTGACTTCAGCATTGTTTTTCAGATAAACAAGAATGTTCACTTGGCATGTTTCCTAAACATCTGCAAACATATTATGGTATTTTTATGCTTTAGAAGAGTCAAAAACTTACATACAGCACCTTTAAGCCAATCGAATAAAAACTGAAATGTCTCTTCAACTGGACAATAGATAATACCCACGGGCAGCGTTATTTCAGCGAGCAGCAGTGATTCATTTAGCATCTGAGGAGATTGTTGCATTATTTGCACATGTACCAGCAGGTGACTCATGTAATATAGCTTCATTATAATGCCAATATACTTTTTATAGTTTTAAAATTCACAGTTGTAATCCTGATAGTATTTCCCTTTTTTTTAAATGTAACTGTAATCGGATTACTCCGTTTTCTGATGCTGTCACTTGTATTCCATTACTTCCCAAGCCTGCTTATATGTATATATATATATATGTATATATATATATATATGTATATGTATATATGTGTATATATATATGTATATATATATATATATGTATATATGTGTATATAATATATATGTATATATAATATGTATATAATATATATGTATATATACATATATATATACATATATATATACATATATCAGCCGTTTTGAACAAATCATTTGAATTGATGATTTAGTGACTCATTAAGAAATGAGTTTTGTTGCCACCTACTGGCAAGTTTAGTATTGTATGTATATATATATATATATATATATATACATACATATACATATATACATACACATACATATACATATATATACATATACATACAATACTAAACTTGCCAGTAGGTGGCAACAAAACTCATGTCTTAATGAGTCACTAAGTCATCAATTCAAATGATTCGTTCAAAACGGCTGATTCATTCATAAACAAAGCAAGTGACTTGTCTTTCTGAAGGGATTATTCTGGAAATGATTCTGCTCACACATTGAAGTGACATTATTGTTGATGATAAATATCACACACCACTACTCATAACCAAGTAGAAAAGTTTTTAGAAAATATTTGTGCTGTTATAAACAATATCTGTGGGTCAATGTTCCTGTCAGATCCACCTTAAGTAAAATATGATCCTCACAGAGAACATTGTGAAATGTAGAATTTAACATTCACACAACTGAATATAAACAATTTAAAAGTGTATTGCTAATGATTACATCAAATATATATTTATTTTTTGTTTTGTTCAAGTTATACATTATTAATAAATTGTCAGTTAAATTAAATTAATTTATTGGTGTTAAATTAAAATATAAAGCAGTTTTAATTAATAATAATAATAATAACAACAACAACAACAACAATAATAATAATAATTGTTTATTGAGCATCAAATAATCATATTAATGGTTTCTGAAGTATCCTGTGACTGTGAAAGTTGGAGAAATTACACTAAAAATTCAGCTTTAAATCACAGGAATATTTTACATATTAAAATGCACGAATACAATGAAACTATAATTGTATTTTCCAATATTACTTTTTACCTGATATTGTAGACCTAATCATTTCAGTCTTGGTGAACAAATATTTATCCTTTAGGTGGTGGAGGAGAAATCTGTAAAGCCCTTTGAATGCACAGAAAATTGCTATATTAATGTAACTAAATTATTATTATTTGTTTGTTATAACAGAAATGAACATTAGCCACAATTAATATATGCTGCATTCATTATAGTTCATGATACCCAACATACAAATGTTAAACTGAATCTTATTGCAAAGTGTTACTAGGAATAATAATAATTCTTAAACATCCATTTAAGTCTGCATTAGTCCATCTATTACCAGTTTGCCACAGAAGTAGAACAATATTATCACAGTCAACATTTTACTAGAGAATTCACACCGAATTAAAGCTGAGAGGTTGAAACAATCAACTTTTTGTGTTTGTTTCTGAGAGCCAAAGCAAATGAGCAACTGACAAACTGTGGATGTATGAAGAGCTGAGGGTGGTGTGTGTGTGTGTGTGTAAACATGTCATCACAGGAAACAAAAGCCTTATGCTGAAAAGGCCGACATGAAAGGATCGAATTATTCAATTTCCTTTGAAACACATAAAAGGGCCTTTTGACAGTCAAACAATGCGCTGGTGTCAAACACGTGAAGTCATGCCTTCCTTACACTGCTAGCCTTCAACATGTCTCCTGATCGTAGCCAGCTTTAATCCACACGTTTGGAATTAGACGCTTGCATACATTTCCGTTTTTGTTTCAAGTATTTTATTGTTCGTTGCGAGATTACGAGACAAAAATAAGACAATAGTAAAAATAAAAAAAAATAAAAAGTGTTTTTTTTTTTTTCTCTCTTAGCGGAACGAAATTTAGCAGCATGTTGTGGTTTAGCTTGATGTTTATTGACACAACAACTGATGCGGTTTTAAAAAATAAATATAATCTGTAGGGCTGCAGGCGGCATGGTGGATCAGTGGTTAGCACTGTCGCCTCACAGCAAGAAGGTCGCTGGTTCGAGTCCCGGCTGGGCCAGTTGGCATTTCTGTGTGGAGTTTGCATGTTCTCCCTGTGTTCACGTGGGTTTCCTCCGGGTGCTCCGGTTTCCCCCACAAGTCCAAAGACATGCACTATAGGTGAATTGGGTAAACAAAATTGGTCGTAGTGTATGAATGAATGTGTGAATGCGAGTGTGTATGGGTGTTTCCCTGTACTGGGTTGCGGCTGGAAGGGCATCCGCTCTGTAAAACATATGCTGGAATAGTTGGCGGTTCATTCTGCTGTGGCGACCTGATAAATAAGGGACTAAGCCAAAGGAAAATGAATGAATGTAGGACTGCAAATATATCGTTTCATCATCGATATCACATCGCAGATTCAGTTGGATTATACATGATCATTTTGTGTTTTTTGAGGCCTGTGACTGTATGAGGATTTTAAAAGCATTCAGGCATAGAAATTGTACCGTTTTTAACTTTAATAACGATTAATTTTATTGAATTGTTTATACAACGAAGACTATGCAGTATTATTTTACATTTGATTATTCAATTACTGTACCTGAATACGCTTCGACTCGTTGGAAAACAATCAAATACTGTTGATTTCATTTGTATCTTTTTTTCTTTATTGTATTTATTTATGCTTGTAGATTGTTTATTATATTTTATGAAAACAAAATCATCCCAGTCAATCAAAAATGTCTTTCCAAATAGATAGTCAGGTCATCTGGTGAAATTGTATTCATATAGCAATATTATTATTCAAAATTATAATAAAACAAAATTGCAAAGATAGACTTTTTTTTTTGGACTTTTTCAGACTTTGTTCCTCAGAATTGTTAATTAATTAATTAATTAAAGTCCCTTATTTATCAGGGGTCGCCACAGAGGAATGAACCGCCAACTATTCCAGCATATGTTTTACACAGCGGATGCCTTTCCAGCCGCAACCCAGTACTGGGAAACACCCATACACTCTCACATTTACACACAGACTCATACACTACAGCCAATTTAGTTCATCCAATTCACCTATAGCGCATGTCTTTGGACTGTGGGGGAAACCGGAGCACCCAGAGGAAACCCACACCAACACGGGGAGAACATGCAAACTCCACACAGAAATGCCAACTGGTTCAGCCGGGACTCGAAACAGCAACCTTCTTGCTGTGAGGCGACAGTGCTAACCACTGAGCCACCGTGCCTCCCACATCCTAAACATTGTGCGCAAATTAATGATAAGGAATAAATGACACACCTCAATGCCCTCCAGTTTCCCGTCAGAGGAAGTGACATCACTTGGAGCAAGTCACATGCTTTTTCTATCAGAGTGTTATGCCTATTTATAACCGATGTAACAGAGTTGACCAGAACAAACACTTGTTTCTCAGAACTGAAATTACGAATAATACAGAAAAAAAAACATTATGCAAATGTTTATTTAACAAAGTAAATCGCAAAAACTATGGCAATTAGACTTAATTATTTCATAATAACTGAATCTGGAGGCAGAGACAGTCTTTACGTCATTAAAATACACTTACAAACTATTTCTTTTAGAGATTACTTGATATCATTTGTATTCTTCAAAACGGTTTTCATTATTTCTACACTACATTCTCTTTCCTTCCATTAAAAACCATCATGTTCAGACACCATATCAAAAGTTTCTCTTTTATACCTGTGCGGTAATTCAGACAAATAAGAGTCTTCAGAAGACGTGTGTGTGTGTGTGTGTGTGTTAACTGACTCTGACGTGTGTTCTGGTGTCGTTTCAGGATGAGCTGCCCTAATCTCAGCGGCTGTTGTTCTCGGAGAGCCTTTCTGAAGGTGGAAGAAGCAAAAGGAAGATTCAACCTCAGATTAAACCAGGCCCCACACATACACACACACACACTGAAAACAACAGCTGACGAAAGAGACTTTATGAACGACTAAACAAACCACACTACACATTTAGCACTGACTGCATGAAACCCAGCTTTTGCAGTCGACCTGAATGGATTCTGCATTGCTTTTTTAAACCACATTCCAGTGCTATAGATCAAACTTCACTTATATACGTATGTGTGTGTGTGTTTTCAACAGTGTGGTCAATTGTAAAAGACTGGGTTTACATCTAACAATTCAAACTTTGTTTCTCAAAATTGTTAGTTTACATATTGCAGTTCTGACTTTTTATTTTTTCTTATAATGATAATTTATATTTAATTGAATATACTTTTACATCTCACGGTTGCTAGGATTATTTTTTGCAGAATTCATAGACATATACACTCACCGGCCACTTTATAGGTACACTTACTAGTACCGGGTTGGACCCCCTTTTGCCTTCAGAACTGCCTTAATCCTTCGTGGCATAGATTCACACAAGGTGCTGGAAATATTCCTGAGAGATTTTGGTCCATATTGACATGATAGCATCACGCAGTTGCTGCAGATTTGTCAGCTGCACATCCATGATGCGAATCTCCCGTTCCACCACATCCCAAAGGTGCTCTATTGGATTGAGATCTGGTGACTGTTAAGGCCATTTGAGTACAGTGAACTCATTGTCATGTTCAAGAAACCAGTCTGAGATGATTTGTGCTTTATGACATGGCGTGTTATCCTGCTGGAATAAGCCATCAGAAGATGGGTACACTGGGGTCATAAAGGGATGGACATGGTCAGCAACAATACTCAGGTAGGCTGTGGTATTGACACAATGCTCAATTGGTACTAATGGGCCCAAGAAAAAAATCCCCCACACCATTACAACACCACCACCAGCCTGAACCATTGATACAAGGCAGAATGGATCCATGCTTTCATGTTGTTGATGCCAAATTCTGACCCTACCATCCGAATGTCGCAGCAGAAATCGAGACTCATCAGACCAGGGAACGTTTTTCCAATCTTCTATTGTCCAATTTTGGTGAGCCTGTGCGAATTGTAGCCTCAGTTTCCTGTTCTTAGCTGACAGGAGTGGCACCCGGCGTGGTCTTCTGCTGCTGTAGCTCATCCGCCTCAAGGTTTGACCTGTTGTGCATTCAGAGATGCTCTTCTGCATACCTCGGTTGTAACGAGTGGTTATTTGAGTTACTGTTGCCTTTCTTTCAACTCGAACCAGTCTGGCCATTCTCCTCTGACATCAACAAGGCATTTGCTCCCACTGCCACTCACTGGATATTTTCTCTTTTTCAGACCATTCTCTGTAAACCCTAGAGATGGTTGTGCGTGAAAATCCCAGTAGATCAGCAGCTTCTGAAATACTCAGACCAGCCCGTCTGGCACCAACAACCATGCTACGTTCAAAGTCACTTAAATCACCTTTCTTCCCCATTCTGATGCTCGGTTTGAACTGCAGCAGATCGTCTTGACCATGTCTACATGCCTAAATGCACTGAGTTGCTGCCATTTGATTGGCTGATTAGAAATTTGCGTTAACAAGTAGTTGGACAGGTGTACCTAATAAAGTGGCCAGTGAGTGATATATATCTATATATATATATAAAAAGACAGAAAACACAATTCTAAAAATAGAAAGTCAGAATAGTGAGATGTAAACTTAGAGTTTGGAGAACAAACATGTTAGAATTGCTCAAAAAAAAGTTTTGTGAGAAATAGTTGGATTTGAAAGACAACCTAAACATTTTCAGTTGTTAGAAATAAAGTTGCAATTCTGAGAGAAGCAAAAAGAAAGCCTTAAAATGTACAGATTTGAGAAATCAAGTTGTGGGTATATGTTCGCCAGCGTGTTGAATTGTAGATATTGTATTATAGGAAATAGAAGGACAATATTTTTATAATGTAGATACTCAACCTGTGCCTTCAGTCTTGCTGTACGGTCAACTCATACAAATCTTATGAATTTTCTTATGGAAATTGACCCATCAAATTTGTAAATAAACTTTACAAACCTTGCTGGAGTCAAAGCGTATTTTATTACAGAATTATTTGACACATTATACACACTTTACTATACAATCATACTGTTTTCCCCAATATACAGTACAAACAATATGTTTAATATCATTCAACAACATTAAATAACCTACGCTACATATAAATAGGTGAATACATAAAAAAAAAGGTCATATTTTAACCCAAAATCAGAAAAATGTATATATAATTACATTTAATATTCTCTGATTCAATAATAATAATAATATACATATTAATAACTAGCATTTTCCTTCCAAATTCAGTGTATAATATATTTTATATAGCAGTAGATTTCAGGTAATACAATACAAAAAAGGTTAAAGAGAATAACAGTGTTTTGTTATTAAAAAAAATGGTTGAATATTTAAACATACTGCAATGGGATTTTTTGCACTTTTTGTAATGTCAAGATAATATTATTGAAAAAATAATCTCTTTTTTTATTTGATTTTTTCTTCATGGATGTAAAAAAAACATGACCTGGGCAAGTTCTTGCTATTTATATTTGTCAACACAAAGACTACTGATAGTTCAACCAGTTGTAAAGCATTAATATAAGTTATATTAACTGATAAATTATATTATACAGCTGATTCTAACCTGAAACAACATCTGTCAGGCCTCTGAGTCCATGATGAAGGTTTCAAAGTCAGGGTCCAGATCAGACACCAGGGCCTTCACAAAGTCCTCCATGGAGGGTCTTTTCTGCAACATGCCTGAACATGAGACAACAGGAGCAAATTCCAGTCACACACACGATTTTGCGATAATTGCTTGTTTAGGTAAATGTTTACCATACACTTTGTACTGAATAATCTTATCTCCAAAGAAGCAGTGTAAATGTGGACATCGTTTCATCTGGCCGAGGATTTCATGAGCTACATGACCTTCCACAAACCTGCTTTAAGAGTGTGTACTAAGTGTAATGCTTTTAGCCCGGTTTCGCTTAGTAAGTGCATGTGCTCATATAAACATGCTAATATGTTTTCCTTATTAAAGGAACAATGATAAAATTATGATAAAATTTACAAAAACCACTGGAACAGTGTTATACATTTTGCTGACTTATGTACTTACATTATCTCAAATATTTAGAAGATTGTTCAATTGCAGGGAAATAAGCAATTTTAACTGGTGACTATGGTTGGGTACCTATGTAACCGGTATGGACCAAACCGACTCAGCATATGAATTTCAGTGCCAAATTTCGGTGCCACTGGTGCTGCGACAAGGACGTAAGAAGCATCAAAAGGTGCATCAAAGGCACACATAGACGCGTTGTGTCACACCATCTCTAAACATTTACTTCTAAACAACTTTGAGGGATACGGATACTGTCGGCGATGTTATGCATTTGTTCTGGATGCCTAGGCAACGCGCGCAGTACAGCGTATCCAGTGAGCGACTCCCTTCAGATTTATCAACACGCATGATCGCGTTCATCAAATTTGCTTAAACTAAGCATTCTAAAGTATGGCTATATTTTACAAGCAAGGATTCTGACACAGCAACGTGAAGCAGATGCTGTACTAAAGTTGCGGGAAACACATCAAACTTAATGAAACATTTGAGCGCACATGGAATCAACTTAAAGCCAGAGGAATGCACTGTCTTTGACAGCTTGCGACATCATCTGGCACTTTCAGTGACTATGTTTACATGGACACCAATACTCTGATTTTAATATGATTAAGACAATACTCTGATTAAGAGTCTACCATGTAAACAGCGATTTTTGATTACCTTAAAGGACCACAGACACCAATGTGGAGGTTTTTTTCTTTCCATTCGGCGTGCGGTATCAAATTCCATTAAAACAACACTCTTCCACCAGTCCTTACTTCATATTCTCATTTAATACCTCAGTTAAGGTCGAAATAATTAAAAATGAAACACCTGAAATTACATGAAACTCCGGAGGAAACGTGGTGACGCACAGACGTTAATCAATCTATGTGCTATAACATGTAAAACAGAATCATGAAAGAAACATACAAAAAGCAACTCATGTAAACACCTTAATCATATTATTGTCTTATTCAGATTAAGGCAAATCATTAGATTACTGATGTCCATGTAAAAGTAGCCACAATCCCCAACCCTAGAAAAGGTGTTCCCTGATTTTGATGACAGCCTTTCAATAGGTTAGCAGTAAGCTAATGTAATGTTAATTGCATAGTGCAAATCTTAAATTCATGCAAACAACAAACAAATGATCAAAAGAAATATATTAATGCAATTCAAATATATATTTAATATGAGTTGAGGTATACTTTAAACGTTATTTATATTGTTCAATAAAAATGATTAAAATACATATTTTTGTCAAACAAAAGATTTTTCTAGAGTCATCCACCATAATTTTGTGGCTCAAAAGTATCGGTTCAGGCATCGTTTTGGCACCTGTACCGTTTTAAAAGGATCGATTTAGCACCAGTATCAAAATAACCCCAAATGATACCCAACCCTACTGGTGACACTTACCGTGTCCGGTGCTGCTATGCTATTGCTACTCTCCAAGCTGCTCTGCTTCATACTATCATGATAATACGCGCTGAATACGTTGATTTCTGCAAGAGTCCCGTAAGATGTACTGAAGACCACAACTCAGCATCATCAAACTATGCTTTTGTTTGTTGTGAATGCAAGCCCTCTAGTGGTAAAAAGTACATACTGTGCGTTTAAACAACTTAAGCATAAACCAATTGTCACAGCTAGATTTTTGACCCTTAAAAAAACTACAGAGACCATCCCAGAAGTTCTAATCGTTTCCAAAAAATAATCATAATAAACCATCCCTTTGCCATACATTGCAGAGGTTTCTAATGTGTGTTGGTTCATAATCCATTAGGATTTATTGAATTTAACAAGCCTCCAACAGAATTACCATTAAAGTCTAAATACAGTTTCCATTAAAACTAATAAAATTTCCATTATAACCATCAAAACCATTATAAGACCCTTATGACTGCTTACTATTGGTTTACTGAAGTGTTCAAGTGTGATATGTAACAGCAACGTGTCCTTACTGTGGATTTGAGCACATCTAGATGGAGCAAATCTTTACAGCTAATGGAGGAGAAAATATACCCAAAGATTTATAAAAATGAGAATTACAAAATTACGATTTCATCTGATTGTAGATTTTTGGTTGTAAAGCAGAAACATTACAACCAAAATGCAGGATCTTGAGAGTTTAATGTATAAGCCATAAGTTTCCCACTGAAAAGTTCCAATACTCTTACTTATAACTGAAGTTAGATGTGTAGATGCACAAATTATTATGGTACATTTTGTCATCACTATCATAAAAAAAATATTTATTAAAGAGAATGTACTTTGCCCAATCTCATATTAATCTTAAGTACTTATAGAGAAGAACTGCATCCATATTTTCTCCGAAAAGGATTGGCCAGCCCAGTCACCAGACATGAACATTATTGAGCATGTCTGGGATAAGATGAAGGGAGTCCTGGGAGAACCTGGGAGTCCTGCAAGAACGCCTTCTTTGCCACTCCAGATGACTTTATTAATAAGTTATTTAAGTCATTGCAGAGATGTATGGATGCAGACCTCCAAGCTCATGGGAGTCATACACAACATTAATTCTTTTTCCACTGCACCATGACTTTCTTTTCTTATTTCTGTTAAGTGACGAGACTTTTGTCTAAGCAAAGTCAGACCTTACTGTCCTAATTAAATAATTAAAAATCAAGGAATGATCATATTTTATTTTGGTAAAATAAGCGTAATCTAGAGGTCTTTGCCTTTCATATAAACCACTTCTGATACCAAATGATCAACTAGAAGTCAAGTTATTATTTGTTGTTCCTAAAACTTGGATAGGCGACAAGACTTTTGTCAGGTAGTGTACTATAACAATGTGTGTTATTCATAACAGATACGCGCTGTTTAGGAAACTACAATGTTTATTCCATTCTTCTCCAAGTTAAACAGCCACTTACTTTCATGTAGATCCAGCAGGTCTAATCTCTCCACTGCAGCATGTCATGTCATAAACTAGACACCTTGCCATTGAAATATAAAAGTGATTAGTTCTAAATAACTCGCGGAAAATTATTAAGAACTATGGACTATCAAATTAACTATTAATATATTTACTATTGTATTATCTATTAATAGCAATTACCTAATATACAAGAACAGCTTTCCCTCACATTTAAAAAACACACTTTTTGAGACCCATTATCAGTCAAATCCTGTGTAGTGCACACACTTTTCCAGGAGAAGCACCCATAAAATGATTTTTGCAACTAAGAGCCAGACTAGTTACGATGGAAGTACAATTTTTGTAACAGGAATACCATGTTAGGTCTAAATAAATGTTTTCAACTTGACCCATGCTTGAGCATAAGAGTCATAATAGTTTAACAGCAGTATAAACAGCATTTGACCAGCCCTTTAATAAAGTGTTGTACTTGCTTTTCCAGGTTATTGGTTTGGTTTGCAAAGAGTGATTTCAATGAGCTGACTGCTGAGAGTTACCAGCATATTGGTGTGCATGTAAACGTGCTCCGAGATCACAGTGCAGGCGATACTGGTGTGTGTCGTCCTGCTAAACTGTGCGCACTCGATTTACAATTCCTCTCCGCTGGAGCTTTGAAGTCTGCTCATTTCCCCTTGTAGAGCTGCCAATGTAAATACGCCCTCCTCCCTTCCCCCCTCTTTCCTGTACGGGTCACCTCTAAAACACACACATACACACACACGCACACATACAGAGGAGGCCAAGTACACTCACAGCAACAGGCTGCACTTAAACCTTACAAAAAAAAAACATGCATGTGCAGATTTCCCAATGAATAAACTGCAAAGTAAAAACTTAATGTGTATAACTGTGTAATTACTAGCATAAACATTTGCGCCACCAATGATTTGGTTTTGATTCTGTTTTAAATTATGGCATTTAAAACCTTAAACCTGGTTGCAATCAAAATATGGCTTTATTTGATTAAATGATCTTACTTCCGATGATTCATAATTAAGTATACAACAGATGTAAATTTGATGAAAACAGGAGTAGAAATCATGCTGAAATATTTAGTTCACCTACACAAAATAAAAGACATTGTGATCTCTTGTAAAACTACTGAAATCTCCTGAAAAACTTTGCATTGGCATACAAAACCTGTTCTTCTGTCTCGAAACATTGCATACTTTCACAAAACTATTGTAATCCTGCAATAAACTTTACATTCTCTTGCAAAACCATTGCCATCCTCTAAAAAAACAAAACAAAATATTTGCCTAAAAATCAGATCAGAAAAAATAAATCAGAAAAAAAAAAAAAAATTTGTATTCCCACAAGAAATTTTGTTCTCTCCCAAAACTATGGGTTCTTTCAGAAAAGTACTGTGATTGCATAAGAGTTTTTGCCTTATCTTATAAAACATTTGTGTTCTCTTGCAAAAGTATTTTTTATTTCACCTGAAACATTGTGATCTCTTGTAAAACTACTGAAATCCCCTGAAAAATTTTGCAGTAGCGCAAAAAAAACGTTTTCTGTCTCGAAACGTTGCATCCTTTCACAAAAAAGAAATCCTGCAATAAACTTTACATTTTCTTGCAAAGTTATTGCAATCCTCTAAAAAAAAACCCTCTGCATCAGCTCACAAAATATTTGCCTAAAAATCAGATCAGAAAAAAAAGATTTGTTTTGTATTCCCACAAGTTTTGAACAAATTTTGTTCTCTCCCATTCTTTCTCAAAATTATTTTTTTATTAAAAACAAGAGTTTTTGCCTCATAAAATATTTGTTCTCTTGCAAAAGTATTGTATTTGCTCAGAAAATGTGCATTATTTGGCAAACCATTTTGCATGCAAAAATATTGCATTACTAAAAGAGAAACCCATCTGTGCTTTCTTGCATTGCCTTACTATGAGAAAAGTTGTGTTCTTTCCCAAAATGTTGCACAAAAAATAAAAAATCCAAATTTCATAGCAATTGCAACCCCTAGAAACATTGCAATAATCCAATAATATGTATTTTCTTTTAAAACTAGTGATCCCCTGAGAAACATTGTGTTTGCTCAAATAAACTGTTGCGTTGCTCCAAGAAACCTTACATTTACTTGCAAATGCATTTGCGTTCTCTTGCGAAACTGTTGCATTGGGATCTGGACTGGGTGGATATTCAAACATAAGCTGGTAAAGCACAGCTTGTTTTCTGAACTACCTGACATGTCTTGGGCACGAAAGATAATGAGAGGAAGAAAAAAATAAATCCTGTAGCTTCTATAATCATCTGTCTGACTTTAGCTCTTGGCATTATGTCAGTAAGTAGTCCCACCTCAAGCTATACACCCTATTGTACTTTTCTTCTTTCTTTTCAAGCTGAATGCTACAGCCAGAGACGCTGTTCAGAAAGATGCAACACAAACTGTTCCTTTAATCACTAGTAGATGAGACAAGGACGAGACGTCTCCACCTTCAATAGCACTTTCTATAATGACAGCGATTTCCTGAGCTCAGTCTAGAGGGGATTCAGACTGCAACCCAATCCAGAATCACGGTTTCACAAGCACAAATATACAAATGCAGACCAAATCCAGTGAGAATAAAGATATCAGATAAATGTGAAGGAATAAGTTAAGGAAGATTATAGTATTTGTGTCCTTTGAGTTCTAGAGAGATCTGATCAAAGTCATTTACATCAATTAAACCGTGTCACTGTTTGTGTAGCAGTGCGGTCTAATTGAGCTATTAACTTACAAAAATTATGCTTACTAAGCTCATGCCTTTAACTCAGTATAGCAAACAGATGATCTTTTTCAACATTTTCAAAACAAAAGTGACAAATATAAATGTCACAAATCAATTCTATCCATCTATCTATCTATAGAGAGAGAATTGCTTTGCAACATTTATAAATACATACAACATTTATAAATGGGATTCCAGCGTTTGAAAGCCAATAGGTGTTTGTAAAAATTATTTATTCACCCTTTACTAAATCTGTAATTATTGCAAAGTGTGACAAGAAATACAAATAATGATAATAATAATAATAATGGCGCAGTGGGTAGTGCTGTCGCCTCACAGCAAGAAGGTCGCTGGTTCGAGCCTCACCTGGGTCAGTTGGCATTTCTGTGTGGAGTTTGCATGTTCTCCCCGTGTTCACGTGGGTTTCCTCCGGGTGCTCCGGTTTCCCCAACAAGTCCAAAGACATGCGATATAGGTGAATTGGGTAAGCTAAATTGTCCGTAGTTTATGTTTGTGAATGAAAGTGTATGGGTGTTTTCCAGTGATGGGTTGCAGCTGGAAGGGCATCCGCTGCGTAAAACATATGCTGGATAAGTTGGCGGTTTATTCCGCTGTGGCGACCCCTGATTAATAAAGGGACTAAGCCGAAAAAGAAAAAGAAAATGAATGAATGAATGAATAATAATTAGCCATTTCAGGTCAACAGAAAAACAGTCATAGAAAAACAGCATGGCCAAGTATGCCCAAAAGCCTGCTTTCCAAATAACTTTGTTATAGCTTTCCAGTAGATTTGATTTTTTATAATTATTGATCTGGAGAGTCTAGACATGTTGTAAAGGTTTTACTTGGGTTGAGTGAAAAACCTAAGACTAGTTCATGAAAGTAGGTTTGCCTAAATAACCATTTTTGTCAGCCAAATTATTCATTAAATATTCAAAAAAATATGCTAAAATATACTAAATCTTGTTTGGTAGCTTTTGATATTCAGACTCCAGATTGTTTGACTATGTCACTTTGGTTTAGAACTTCAGATCAGACTAAAAACTTAGGACTAGACTGCAAAAGCTAAAAAAAAATAATAATAAATTTTTTTTTTAACACAAACATTTCAACAGATGTGGCAGGGCAACCTGATCACCAGTATTACCAAATCCTGGGTTTTCCCATGGAATTGGGCTACTTTTGATCTGTGTCTGCAGGTTGTTTTTTTTATTCTACTCGGCTTGTCAACAACTCCCCTATACAGTATATATAGATAGTTGAAGTCAAAATTATTAGCCATCCTGTGAAATTTGTACTCTTTTTCAAATATTTTCCAACAGTGCAATAAATATTTTACAGCATTTCCTATAACTGTTTTCGTTTCTGGAGGAAATCTTATTTCTTTTCATTTGACTGGAATAAAAACTATTTTAAAGTCAATATTATTAGCCTCTTAAAGATATATTTTTTCGATTGGCTATAGAAAAAAACAACTCTTTGTCTGTCTAATGACTTCCTTAACTTGCCTGTTGTACTGTAAAATAATAACCAACTTAAGTCATCTTATGTAACACTAGTATCTTGCAAAATAACTACTAAAATATTATGCGCAGTCACCATAGCAAAGACAAAAGGAATTAGTTATTAAAACTATTATTATTAAAATGTGTTGAAAAAAATGTTCTCTTCGTTAAACAACACTTGACACAGGAGGGCTAATAATTTTGACTTCAACTGTATATACTGCAATATTTTACAATTTGACGGTTTACAATTTAATGTAGGCGACGCGGTGGCGCAGTGGGTAGCACAATCGCCTCACAGCAAGAAGGTCGCTGGTTCGAGCCTCGGCTGGGTCAGTTGGCATTTCTGTGTGGAGTTTGCATGTTCTCCCCGTGTTCGCGTGGGTTTCCTCCGGGTGCTCCAGTTTCCCCCACAAGTCCAAAGACATGCGGTATAGGTGAATTGGGTGGGCTAAGTTGTCCGTAGTGTATGTGTGTGAATGAGTCTGTATGGATGTTTCCCAGTGATGGGTTGCGGCTGGAAGGGCATCCGCTGCGTAAAACATATGCTGGATAAGTTGGCGGTTCATTCCGCTGTGGCGACCCCAGATTAATAAAGGGACTAAGCTGAAAAGAAAATGAATGAATGAATGAATGAATTTAATGTATATTTTTCATTAAATAAATGCCTCGGCAAAAATAAGAGATTTTTTTGGAGAGATTTTTTCAAACATAAAAAAAGGAGCAAAAATCTTACCAACTCCGACATTTTGAGTGACAGTATATTAAAAACATTAAATAACCTATATAATAATAGTATTTTTTCCATTAATAATTAATCAAATATAAATTAAACAACAAAAGACTACACACACAGGCCCCCATCTTAAAACAAACCACTGATGTTTAACCCTACCATCAAAGAATAGTTAGTCTTTTTTAATGTGGGAACATGATTAAACGGTTGACAGGTTCAAACATTAGCAGGCACTGATAGAATAACGTCACCCTATTTATCAATGCAGGTGCACCGTGTGTGTTTTATTCCAAATCAAAGGGACTTTCTAGTGCAAGATGTCCTGAACAGTCCAGCTGTGTGTGCTTTTAAAATGGAGGTCAACCACAGAACAAATGTCCGACATGCCTCTTCAAACACCTTCCCTTCACAGAGAGCTTCATTTATGGTTAAAGAACATGAGGATGAGGAGGAGTAGTTGAAGACTGAGACCGGAGGATGAAGAAACTGAGGACACATCAAAGAAAGACAAACTCATCTCTCCTCAAATAATCCATCTATAAAGCCTGTTGTTTGGCTCCTGCGCTGTGCACCACACCTCCAGCTTCTGCAGGTACAGTACGTGGGCACACAGACATGGTGGAACATGACTCAGGTATAGCTCTGGTTTGGGTTTCGTGTGAAAGGGTTATGGACAGGTCAAATGAGGACTTGACACAAAAAGCTAAAAAGGCTTGACTGCAGATGAATCCTTTGTGTTAATGTCTTTTTGTGACTTTAAAGGTTGCTAATGTTGTATTTATCTAAGGTCAAAAAAGATTTTAATTTCCTCATGATATGCACTGGAGAATTATCTCTGTCTCACAATATCACAAACCGTTTAAGAATCTAGTTTCCCTAAAGCTCTATTTCCGAGTATAGGAGCCTATTCTGCTCTGACTGCTCAGATGGCTTTACTCAGACCAGTCAGGTTCTTCTCTGCACTTCTAAATGGTCAGATGTCTCTACTCTGACAAATCAGCTCTACTCTGCTCTTCTGATTGTCAGATGGCTCTTCTCCAACCAGTCGATTCTACTCCACTCTTCTGACTGTCAGATGGCTCGACTCTGCTCTTCTGATTGGTCAGATGTCTCTACTCTATTCTTCTGATTGTACAGATGGCTCTACGCCAGGCTCTACCTTCCTGCAAAGTTCGGCTCCAACCCTGATCAAACCTGAACCAATTAATTAGGACCTGAACAGCACTTGATAATTACAGGCAGGTGAGTTTGATATGGGTTGCAACCGAAATATGCAGGAAGGTAAATCTCCAGGAATAGGGTTTGTCACCTCTACTCTGCTCTTCTGATTGATTAGACGGTTCTTCTCCAACCAATCGATTCTAGTCTGCTCTTCTGATTGCCAGATGGCTCTACTCTGCTCTTCTGATTGATCATTTGACCAATCAGGAGAGCAGAGTAGAGGCATCTGACCAATCAATTTTGCTCTGCTCTCCTGATTGGTCAAATGGCTCTACTCTGCTCTTCTGACTGGTCAGATGGCTCTACTCTGCTCTTCTCAGACCCACTGATTCTACTCCGCTCTTCTGATTGGTCAGATGGCTCTACTCTGCTCTTCTGATTGTAAGATGGCTCTACTCCGCTCTTCTGATTGTAAGATGACTCTACTCTGCTCTCCTGATTGGTCAAATGATCAATCAGAAGCGCAGAGTAGAGCCATCTGACCAATCAATTTTGCTCTGCTCTCCTGATTGGTCAAATGGCTCTACTCTGCTCTTCTGACTGGTCAAACGGCTCTACTCTGCTCTTCTGATTGGTCAGATGGCTCTACTCTGCTCTTCTTAGACCCACTGATTCTACTCCGCTACTCTGAGTGGTCAGATGGCTCTACTCCGCTCTTCTGATTGTAAGATGACTCTACTCTGCTCTTCTGATTGTTCAGATGGCTCTACTCTTCTCTGAATGGTCAAATGTCCCATTGTGTTGTGACTGGTCTTTCACTTATTGCACATCGGAAACCAGCCCTTTAGCAAATTTAAATTTTGACTCTCGAATCAGAATACATTGAAACCATTATTTGCATGTACATTTAACCCAGTTGTAAGTTGTGTGCAATGAATATCAGGATAGTCTGGACTGCAAAGAATCAATTCTTGCATCATTTGTGTCCCCAGAAAAAAATAAAATAAATTAGACAGCCCTTGCTCATCCTTTGGAAGTGCATGCAAAAGATTTGCTTTCACATCACAGACATGTCTACAACACAAACCAAACCCTTTCAAGCCTCAGCTACAATTACAGTGCTTGAAGGTCAAAAGGGATAGCCAAGGAGACAACAGACTGTCTTTATACAAATTTATTAAAAATGTACATAAGTGTGAGCAGAAAGAACAACTGAAATTATGGACACAGTATGTACAGTGGGTACGAAAAGTAGTCAGACCCCCTTAAATGTTTCACTCTTTGTTATATTGCAGCAAAATCTTTTAAGTTAATTTTTTTCCTCAATGTACACACAACACCTCATATTGACAGAATTGTTGACATTTTTGCAGATTTATTAAAACAGAAAAACTGAAACATCACATGGTCCTAAGTATTCAGACCCTTTGCTCAGTATTTAGTAGAAGCACCCTTTTGATCTAATACAGCCTTGAGTCTTTTTGGGAAAGATGCAACAAGTTTTTCACACCTAGATTTGGGGATCCTCTGCCATTCCTCCTTGCAGATCCTTTCTAGTTCTGTCTGGTTGGATAAGCGTTGGTGGACAGCCATTTTTAGGTCTCTCCAGAGATGCTCAATTGGGTTTAATGTCAGGGCTCTGGCTGGGCCATTCAAGAACAGTCACAGAGTTGTTGTGAAACTACTCCTTCGTTATTTTAGCTGTGTGCTTAGGGTCATTGTCTTGTTGGAAGCACTCTGGAGAAGGTTTTTGTCCAGGATATCCCTGTACTTAGCCGCATTCATCTTTCCCTCGATTGCAACCAGTCGTCCTGTCCCTGCAGCTGAAAAACACCCCCACAGCATGATACTGCCACCACCATGTTTCACTGTTGGAACTGTATTGGACAGGTGAGGAGCGGTGCCTGATTTTCTCCATACATACCGCTTAGAATTAAGGTCAAAAAGTTCTATCCTGGTCTCATCAGATCAGAGAATTTTATTTCTCACCATTTTAGCAAACTCCATGTAGGCTTTCATGTGTCTTGCACTGAGGAGAGGCTTCTGTCGGGCCACTCTGCCATAAACCCCCGACTGGTGGAGGGCTGCAGTGATGGTTGACTTTCTACAACTTTCTCCACCTCCCGACTGCATCTCTGCCACAGTGATCTTTGGGTTCTTCTTTACCTCTCTCACCAAGGCTCTTCAACCCCCGATAGCTCAGTTTGGCCGGACGGCCAGCTCTAGGAAGGGTTCTGGTTGTCCAGAGGGTCTTCCATTTAAAGATTATGAAGGCCACTGTGCTCTTAGGAACCTTAAGTGCTGCAGAATTTTTTTTGTAACCTTGGCCAGATCTGTGCCTTGCCACAATTCTGTCACTGAGCTCTTCAGGCAGTTCCTTTGAGCTCATGATTCTCATTTGCTCTGACATGCCTTGTGGGCTGTAAGGTCTTATATAGACAGATGTGTGGCTTTCCTAATCAAGTCCAATCAGTATAATCAAACACAGCTGGACTCAAATGAAGGTGTAGAACCATCTTAAGGATGATGAGAAGAAATGGACAGCACCTGAGTTAAATATATGAGTGTCACAGCAAAGGGTCTGAATACTTAGGACCATGTGATAATTCAGTTTTTCTTTTTTAATAAATCTGCAAAAACGTCAACAATTCTGTGTTTTTCTGTCAATATGGGATTCTGTGTGTACATTAATGAGGAAAAAAAAATACTTTAATGATTTTAGCAAATGGCTGCAATATAACAAAGAGTGAAACATTTAAGGGGGTCTGAATACTTTCCGTACCAACTGTATATATCTGTATAACTGTATATCATGGACAGCATTGTGGCAGCAGTGGAGTCATTCAGGTTCCTGG
>CAIGQV010019070.1:26653813-26668872 GCA_903798115.1 Danio jaintianensis | reverse complement strand
CCCCCCCCGTTTATTTTTTTCCCCCAATTTCTGTTTAACGGACAGAAGATTTTTTTCAACACATTTCTAAACATAACAGTTTTAATAACTCATTTCTAATAATGGATTTATTTTATCTTTGCCATGATGACAGTATATAATATTTTACTAGATATTTTTCAAGACACTTCTATACAGCTAAACGTGACATTTAAAGGCTTATCTAGGTTAATTAGGTTAACTAAGCAGGATAGGGTAATTAGGCAAGTTATTGTATAACGATGGTTTGTTCTGTAGACTACCGAAAACAAATATAGCTTAAAGGGGCTAATAATTTTGACCTTAAAATGGTTTAAAAAAAATTTAAAACTGCTTTTATCCTAGCCGAAATAAAACAAATAAGACTTTCTCCAGAAGAAAAAAAATATCTATTATCTATTTATTAAAACTATTTTTCTGCAATATATATTGCGATATGACAATAATTTCAGCAGATGATTTGACTAGTTCTATTTGGAAAGATTTCATTCATTTAGATCGACTCGGATGATCAAGACTTTTTCTATGCACTGCATCTGCATACATTATAATCAATTACAAGTTAATTACAAAATAATTACAAATTACAAATTAAAACTTTATGGTTTTCTGGGGAGTTTAACAGTATTCAAGTACAGAAATTGAACTTTCAAATGTAAAATAACAGTCATAATTTTTTAAATAATAATAAAATATATATATTTAAAAAAAACAAATTATCTTTTAATCTTTAATAAATAATCTAATCCTGCAATGTGACTATTGCAGATACACACATTGCGATATCAATATATTGTACAGCCCTAATTAAAATATTACCATGCTAATACTAGTGGATACTATACCCTTCTATTCTGTTGAAACATTTGGTACATCTAGCTGTAACCTTTATTGTTTTTTTTTCCATAACACAACCTTCTTGATTGATTCAGTATAACACCAGGTATGTCAGATGTCATGTTGATTTTTAAGGGACAAAAGTAATGGGAGTGACTGTGATTTTTTTTTTTTACCTTCCACCATCAGCATGGGCTCCTTCCCTCCCCCATGAGCCAGCATCTCTCGCCGGTAGCGCTCTCCGGTTTCCCTGCACAAAGAGGTTTACTTTACACTACCAGCATCGCTCTCACACACCAAACCCATAACCCTCATGTTGCCTCTATAACTGCATGACATGCCCAGACAAAAGGAAGTGCTAAAGAACAAAACCACAGCAGAGTAGTTAAGATACCCTGGTGTTTTAAAGACCCCATGAAATGTTGTGGTTTTCAAGTCTGTGCTCGTTAACTTTGAAAGGGTTAGTTCACCCAAAACTGAAAACTCTGTTATTAATTATTACGCACCCTCATGGGAGCCTTTTTTCACATTTCTGGGTATATAACAGCAGCGGAAGTCATCATAGTTTGGTAAACTTACAGAGCAGTGGATGGGTGGACAATTTTTTTTTTGCATTCCTGTTTGCTCAAATAATAAAAGAAAAACTACACTATAGTGTTTTCACGACTTCAAAAAAAAAAAAATAATAATAATAATGTGTGAGGCTGATAATGACAATCAGAAGTGAGAACAATGTCAAATTTACTGTCCCATCCATAGATGCTGCATTAGAAACACCTTGCAGTAGTGGTTACTATTATTTTTTGTAATTTGATGCAAAGATCTTATAATACAAAGTATGTAGCGTTATATACACTCACCGGCCACTTTATTAGGTACACCTTACTAGTACTGGGTTGGACCCCCTTTTGCCTTCAGAATTGTCTTAATCCTTTGTGGCATAGATTCACACAAAGTGCTGAAAATATTCCTGAGAGATTTTGGTCCATATTGACATGATAGCATCATGCAGTTGCTGACGATTTGTCGGCTGCACATTCATGATGCGAATCTCCCGTTCCACCACATCCCAAAGGTGCTCTATTGGATTGAGATCTGGTGACTGTGGAGGCCATTTGAGTACAGTGAACTCTTTGTCATGTTCAAGAAACTAGTCTGAGATGATTCGCGCTTTATGACATGGCGAGTTATCCTGCTGGAATAAGCCATCACAAGATGGGTACACTGGGGTCATAAAGGGATGGATATGGTCAGCAACAATACTAAGGCTGTGGCGTTGACACAATGCTCAATTGGTACTAATGGGTCCAAAGTGTGCCAAGAAAATATCCCCCACACCATTACACCACAACCACCAGCCTGAACCGTTGATACAAGGCAGGAAGGATCCATGCTTTCATGTTATTGACGCCAAATTCTGACCCTACCATCCGAATGTTGCAGCAGAAATCGAGACTCATCAGACCAGGCAATGTTTTTCCAATCTTCTATTGTCCAATTTTGGTGAGCCTGTGCGAATTGTAGCCTCAGTTTCCTGTTCTTAGCTGACAGGAGTGGCACCCGTGTGGTCTTCTGCTGCTGTAGTCCATCCACCTCAAGGTTTGACCTGTTGTGCATTCAGAGATGCTCTTCTGCATACCTCGGTTGTAACAAGTGGTTATTTGAGTTACTGTTGCCTTTCTATCAGCTCAAACCATTCAGCCTATTCTCCTCTGGCATCAACTAGGCATTTGTGCCCACAGAACTGCCGCTCACTGGATATTTTCTCTTTTTCGGACCATTCTCCGTTAAACCTAGGTGGTTGTGCATGAAAATCCTAGTAGATCAGCAGTTTCTGAATGTTCAAAGTCACTCAAATCCCCTTTCTTCCCCATTCTGATGCTTGGTTTGAACTGCAGCAGATCGTCTTGACCATGTCTACATGCCTAAATTGAGTTGAGCAGTTGGACAGATGTAATAAAGTGGCCGGTGAGTGTATGTACATATGTTTAAAAAAAAACTTTCAGGTTTAAGATGCTGATGACCATTATACGTGTCATCACTGTCTTCTGGAAAGGGTCCATATCCCCTGAGATCTTCATTCACTTTCAGAGCACAAATTGAGATATTTTAGAATAAATATGAATGCTCTTTTATCGTCCACAGACAGCAATGGTCCAGAGATGTTCAAACTGTCAAAACATTCCATGCGACTTCAGTGGTTCAACTATAATTATACAAAGCCAAAAACCTGCAAATATTTACTACAGGCAGTAAGACGCATTTCCCATAACAGTTAGCAGCGCAACACTCAAGCGTCATAATGCACAGTAAATGCGCAACCTGACCTGTCGCAGAAGAGAAGATATAGGAAAACAAGGTAGTTTTTACAGTTTTTTTGGCCAAACAAAAGTGTTTTTGAAGCTTTGTATGATTACAGTTGAGACCACTGAAGTCACATGGACTGTTTTGACAACATTTTTGGTTGCTTTTCTGGTTCTCTTGCCATCTATAGAGAGTCAGAGAGCTCTCGGATTTCATCTAAAATATCCTCATTTGTGTTTGGAAGATGAATAAAAGGATTGGAACAACATGAGGATGAGTAATAAATAACAGAATGTTCATTTTTGGGTGAAATAACCCTTTAAATGTTGCCAAAATCCACTTACAAAATATACAACCTTTCTCTTATATGCAAATGTGTCTAATAGTTTCATGTGGTCTTTAAAGAGACTGTATGCTTCTTTGTAATGCATTTCTTTAGCGTGAGATGTACAATTTTGTAGATTTATTTACAGTTGCAAAAGTTACTAGCTAGGGTTGTCAAAAATATCGATTTTGGTACCAAAGGGTACTGAAATAAAAAACAAACCCCGCTAACATTTCTGCACTGTTGAGCGTGTTCTTAAACACCGCTGATTGACCATTGTGTTCACATGCTCAACAGATATGACTGACTCACCGTGAATGTCATCTGTTTACCACTCTTCACCACTGTTCACAAAGTGCAAACACAGACACTGGAATGTTTCAAAGCCGTGTCAATCAGCTGATCTGTCTATGAGCTGACACGAGTGATCCGCTGATGGGTCGACTGATCCACGCTGCTTTGAAATGCTCCAGTGTCTGTGTATTTGTGTTTGCACTTGGTGAACAGCAATAGAAGCACAGAATACAATAACTGAAAATACAAGCATAATGGCACCCAAAGCAAAGAAGACAAGGCTTCAGTGAATTAGGGTGTTGTTGCATGTCATAGACACACTGTGTGTTTACCACTGACATTCTGATCTGCTTTATCATGTACATTACCAGAATCTGATTTTGCTTTGAACTAAAATGGTAAAAACTGACCCCATTATCATTGACTGTATTTGCAATTGCTTTAAAAGGTGAAACGGTCTTGAAATCTAAGGTGCGTTTCTACTTCGTTTCAGAAAAATGATCTCTATCCACACTATACAGCCTAAAATACATGATACATGACCGTTCATAATCACTGGGCATGGACATATTTTGCTGGCATCCATGTTTATGTGTATGGTCATATCCGCTTGTTAAGTCGTGACGTATGAAATACTGTTTCCGGGTCCAAGCAAATGAGCGCTACTCATTTGAATTGAGAAATTATATTAAATTTGTGAATTTTATATAAAATCATGGTGTACACAATAGTCTCTGGACTTGATGCATCACAGACACCAATATTTTAACAATTTATAAAAAAATAATCACTTTCTGGCCATCGGATATTAGGCATGGATATATAAATTGCGATTGTGATTTTCGAAAGTATTACATCTCTTTGTAAATGTTTACTATTACCATTTGTTGAGTCTCCCCGTACAGTTTGATAAAGCGTTTGGACCCAGAAGCTGCTTCGTGTGATGTCAGACTTTACAAGCGGATGAGGTGCAGTTTACACCATTGCATTTTTGTTTAAAACTCGTAGGTTTTGTCAAATAGATATCGCTGCAGCCCGAAGACCTCAAACGGAAGGGACTTACACTGCAAGTAGACTGGGTTTAGGGTTGGTGTAGTTGTAGTAGACATTAATAAAACAACAGCTTACTTTTAGGGTTGGGGTAGGTGTAGACATTCATAAAACACAATAGGCTAGACTCCGTGTCACGTACAAGACATTAAATCAATGAAAACTCTAGGATGTTTGTACAACCCAATTGGAGCTGACTCTGACCTCTGTTTATACCCTTCTCAGTTTTGTTACAGTTACGCTTTGTGTCCACACTACTCTGGCATATTCAACCCGTGTAAATGCTAATAATGCTAAAGACCCAGTTTTAGCTTGTAAATGCTGGTGTTGTTTCAGTATAGAGATTGGAAAACAGAAGCGTTGCTATCTATAAATCACTCTCTGATTATTGCGTGGCGTTCCCTGAATCGTCAAGCCCCTCTCATGTGACCATTATGCAACCGGTAGACTGCAAGTACGAATGCTAACAAAATATGAGCATGTCCAGTGATCGTGAATGGTCATGTATGATGTCTTTTAGAATGTATAGTGTGGATCGAGATCATATTTCTAAAATGCCATAAAAGCACCAATCTTGACGTGGTGAGTTTTCTTTCTAAAACATAATTTTAAGGTGAAAATCCATTAGCGTAAACAGCACCTGAGAGGGGTTTGATGAATCAGGGAAATATACACAGTAATCCAGAAGACCAATCAGAGAAAGATTGTAGATAGCTCTGCCTCAATTTCCCAAAGTCTATGTTTCTCCCTGTCTAAACACCAGCGTTTCAAAAACTAAAACAGGTATTTTAGCATTTTCAAAACTCTCAGTTTACATGGGTCGAAGATACTGGTGTAGTGTGGATAACATTTTAAAATGAATATGCAGTGTGAATGGCACCTAAAATTGGCGATTACGGTAAGGGGCACTACACTTCCAATATAGCCAATAGTTAAACACTTTTTCACTGAGCGTGTTTTGGTTCTGTTACCCTGTTTGGTTTAAATAGATCACTAAAACCACCAGTAGGTGGGAAGGGCTGGGCGATTAATGGAATTAAAATTGCAAACACAATTGAATAAACGGTGATTGTTGTGTACATCTTCTCAAAAAAAGCATGGCGTGATTTGTAGTAAATTTCCTCTGAAGGCCAGAGGGCACTCTAGTGGAAGAATCTGTCCAAATACACACAAAGAAAATCCCCTAGGAAAATAGCAGTTTGCGGAATAAACAAAATATTTTTTAACTGCTTTCATTGACAATGTGAGTAATAAACACACAACTATAGAATCATCTCTCAGATTTATTTCAAACATTCGACTGTAGTTTCGAGGTGAGTTTGGAGTAAAAACATGTTATTATATGCTGTAATTTCACATGCAGCTTTTACTACAGCCGTAGTTTATTGAGAAGTGACGCAAACAGATGTCATTATTGCAGTGGTTCTCAATTCCGGTCCTCGGGGAGTAGTGTCTGTCTGCAGACTGCAAGACGGGCGTAACATAAAGGGGGCGTAACTTGTAGTAGAGGTGTAACTTGAAGTTATGGAGACCCACATGTCAAAACTATGTTGTCGGCAAGATGGCACTGTACCCATCAGTTATTAACATCTACACCTACGCCACACCTAAACCCAACCATCACAGTTATTAACGTCTACACCTACCTCATCCCTAAACTCAACCATCATAGTTATTAACGTCTACACCTTCCCCAACCCTAAACCCAACCATCAGTTATTAACGTAAAGCCGTGAGTTGCAGAGGCTTTCATACTTGACGCGCTCACCATTGTACTTTTATTTGCAACCACAGGGGGCGACGCTGAGTAGACTAACTGTCATGACAAATCGGACGAAGAAGTCAGGGAGTGAAGTTGCTAAATGAATGAATATAATAATATATCAAACGAATAGGTTGTCGATAAATTTGGAGAAAACTCATGAAAACATTTGCTGAAAATGTTCTCTGGAAAGTATTACCGCCATCTTGCCAACAACATCTGGCATGGTTCAATGGGATCTCGATAACTGCAAGTTACGCCTGTAACTTACTACACAGATACACTTGTCCTCGGGACCCTAGCCCTGCACATGTCTTCCTTACGTAACAAGTTGATTCAGATCATCAGCTTGTTAACAGAGATCCATGAACTGATCCTTGTGTGTCAAATAAGAGAGACAAAATGTGCAGGGCAGGGGGTCCTGAGGACCGGAACTGAAAACCACTGCATTATTCCAATACGATTATCTCAATGACAATATCGACCAATTAAATCAAATTTGAATTTTAAATGATTTGTTTGCATATCTTATCAGTGTACAACGACTAAACTCTGCTCCATCTAGGTAAATGCATGTGTTGGAGGATTACTTGAACCGGTTTTACTGACAAAATGCACATGAAAATGGCCCCATCCCTAGTAGGTGGCAACAAGTATCTCTCAATTTGTTTAAAACAGCTGATTTATTAAGAAATAAAGCAAGTGACTGTATTTATGAATGGACCATTGAATCGCTGACTGAAAAGATTTGTTAAAAAATAACTTGCTTGCCTGAACAAAAGCATGCAACATTTACAAACCTGTTGAGGGGGTCTTTATAAAAACACTGCTTCCACACCATGGAGGCCACGGCCCGTGACATCAGGTACGAGTAGTATTTGGCCCCGTAGCCGATGAGATGACTGAACCTCAGCTGCCAGGCCTGCAGAGACAGGTGCAAGTGAACTAATCACAATCTGCCTTGGGAATATTCCAGATTCTGCTCTTTACGTGCTTGCCAAGTTATTCTCTAACCTGGAAACATGCTGATGTTAACAACATTCACGATCTGAAACTGTGACCCAATTCAATTCAACCATCAAGTACATTGCCACACAACACCTTCAGGACCACATTCATCATAAAATATTTACATTCCCAGAGCACAAATGGTGCAAACCCTTTCCCATGGCTACTTTAACTCTGAGGTAAATTAAAGAGTTTATTAAAATTAAAAATGTTTTAGCCATAAAATCACAGGCTAGATTTGTATTGAAAGAGCTCAGCAGTTCAAACGCACGGCTGAGGGTTGGAGACGTGCTTAGACACCCACTGTTATCATTATCCCTGCAGGAAATGAACCGAGGACACCGTACGCTTGATACCACCGTAAATAGGGGCAACAAACCTGTTGGTAAAAGATAACATCAGTTTATAGCTACAGCTTATCTAACATACATGTGTTCACGAAGGCAATGAGGAGGATAGTGAAACCATATTATTTATACTGAATGAAGATATTTTTTATCCCTTTTAGTACACTTGTGACTGAGCCACTGAATTTAAGTGTTTGCTATTCAACTCTACATGTACAACACAAATGAATAAGAGTATTTGCTGATGCCACTAGTCTGTAGGTCTGACATGTTGTCTTGAATGAGACAATGGGCAAATTGTGCAAACCTGAAATTGATTACATTACATCTCAAACACACACCTATATTCCTCCAGTTCTGTACTGTTTTGGAATACAGTGACCCATTGCTGCCATACACGCTATTTTCCACTCAATTATGTCGTAATAAGATCTTTTCTCATTAAAACAACAACTTTTCTCGTAACATTGATATGTTATTTCATTAAAACGACATCTTTTCTCATGATAAGATGTTTTTTATACATCACATGATGCTTTGTTGTAATATTAGAATGGTAAAAAAAAATGGCTAGATATGGCACATTTAATTGAATTGGTTCATTTTTACTTTCTCCTTGGCTTAGACCACAACGACATTTTATTAACATCCTGTCCACGTCAAGTCCATGGGATCATTTTCAGCATGCAAACACTACATCGGCTTCTTAAACATCTGAGACTATACAGACGAAAGAATCAAACCGATCTATTGGAAATTAGACCCTTAGTATAAGGAGAAAATGTCATTTTTAACAAGATGATTATGTTGTTTTAATGAAATAATGGCTTGTTATTAAGAGAAAAGATGTCAATTTAAAGAAATAACATGTCTGTATTACACAAAAAAAATGTCATTTTAAAGAAATTCATTATTATTCATTCTGATTAAAGAGATTCCATTTTCATTTTAAAGAGAAAAGATCTCATTATTACATTATTAAAAAATAATATGTGTATGGCAGCAATGTGTCACAGTATCCGACAAACACACAGACAAATCAACTAGACATACGCTGATATTAAATACAATACATCATGAACCTCCATGATATTGTCATCATCGGCACTTCAAAATACTCTGAAAACTCATTTATTATTTGCATTTTTACAGTGAATTTTAAGAATATTCAGGCTGTTGTATCACCAGTGGTTGTTCATCACAGCAGCAAATGACTGAAGACTTAATAGGCTGTTTGTTTTCAAACAATCATTTTCATGTTACACGTGTTTCTGCATGACAGAGATATTGACTGAAAATGCTGACTATTTAGTTGTTAATTTCTTAGTTAATGCCTAATAACTCATTAAAATCAATTGTTTTTTAATAAATGAAGTTAAAAAACAAATACAATTCTGCTGTTTTTACTAACTTAAATGCAAGTATGAAATAAAATTTACAATGTTTATTTTGCTAGAGCACATTGCTATCCTTAAAGGCTGGGACACACTAAGCCGATGACCAGCACTGGGCTGTTGGTAAGCATTGGTCAGGCTACTCAGTTTCTAGTTAAGACGGCAATCCGACTGGGAGCGAGTTGGCCTTTTTCAGCATGTAGAATCAGTGTCGGCAAGAAGAGTGCTTTGATTGGTTATTCAGCAATGAATCAGAGTGTGAGATCAAAAACTGAAGTGACGTAACCTGAAGTGACGTAACCAAGTTTTCTGGCTTCCCTAGTTTCTCTGGTATCTGGCATGTCCTATGCTTTAATTGAACTCTGTGCAAGTTAATCCAATTTTTAAAAAAAGTTTGTTTTGGTAATCTTCAATCAAAGTCTGAACACCCTCTTCTGCGTTTGAATTAATGGTTCTTCACTGTTGACGTCAGTTTGATCCACAATATACTTAACCACACCCCTCTTACCGTTAGTTTGCTATAAGGAAATAACAATACAGAAAAATAAAACCCCGCACTCAATATTATACATACATCAACATCAGGAAAACACATATTATACAAAAACATACTTAGCATGTACACTATAAAAGCACTGTTGTCATGCTGCAGGATATTAAAGGACCCCTCAAAGACATCTGGCTCTAATGATCACCGACAGACATGCCGGACAGTGTTTTCCAATGTAGAATATGTGTGTCAAGTGTTTCTCCCTGAGCTTGTAGACGAGAGCCAAAATTGTGTAAACAGCCCTATGAGAGACATTATGGTGGAGAAGGTGAAACTGCAGCACAATACAGACTTAAGCCTCGAATTATCAGTAAGATGTATCCCATATGGCCTCTAATGACTTCAGCAAACCCTGCAGATGAAACCTCTTAAAGCTTAACATCAGCCAAGCAGAACAGCTAATTCACGATCAACATTTGCCTGAAATCTGCATTCAGTAATGGAAACATTTTCACTGCAAATGGGTCCTTGTCAGTGAATGTACATTTATAATAATGTTCCATTCACAGAGCTTTGTGTAAAAGCCTTGAATTCATCTAACAAAAAGGGACAAATCTAATATGGTATTTGCACGCTTTTCGTGTATCTCAGCAGCCAGAGGAATGTAGCACTGTGTGTTAATGTTCACAAATATTAGCAACAGGACAAGATCTTCCATCTGGTCCATGTTTCTAACAGCTGACATTATCTTACAGAACACTATTAATGCCCCAGTAAACCGAATCAATGTCAACTGAAGTCAAACAACTGCAGATACAGCTTTTCTGTGAGTCATGAACCTTCTCCATCACTGACCACAATCTTTATTAGTGGTCAAGCAGAATTATCAGTGGTCAAGCATCACTATTGCTCAGATTAAGCTTGGTGATTTGAACAAACATCAGTGTGAAACCTTAATAATGGTTTAGAATTCTTAGTTTATAATTTAGAATTATTACAGGGTTGCATTTTAGAATTGAGTTTATATTTTAGAACTCTAATAATGTTTTAGAATTCTGAGTTTATAATGTAGAATAATAGAGTTCTAAAATATAAACTAAATTCAAAAATGCAACCCTGTAGTAATTCTAAATTATAAACTGAGAATTCTAAAACGCAAATTCAGTATTCTCAAACATAAACAGAGACCTAAAATATGAATTCAGATTTCTAAAACCTAATAGGAATTCTAAAATATAAAATCTGAATTGTAAAACCTAAACAGACGAGTAAAGCAAAATATAACTGACTTCTAAAAAATGTATTTAACTCCAAAATATCAACTCAGATTTCCACAAATTCTGACTCCTAAGACCTTGAACTAATAAAAAGGACCAAATCTAATATGGGTATTACCATGTTTTTTGTGGCCATCATGTATCTGGCCATGAGGAATGTAACACTATTTCTGAATGTTCCCAAATATTAGCAACAGGACAAGAACTTCCATTTGGTCCATGTTTCTAACAGCTGCCATTATCTTCAAGAACACTATTAATGCCCCAGTGAACAGAATCAATGTCAACTGAAGTCAAACAACTATACATCCAGCTTTCTCTGAGTCTGAGTCATGATCCTTCTCCAGTATTGGCCAAAATATTTATGGTCTAGTGGTCAAGCAAAATTATTAGAGGTCATTCATTCAATTATTTTCCTTCGGCTTAGTCTCGATTTCAGAGGTCACCACAGCGGAATGAACTGCCAACTATTCCAGCATATGTTTTATGCAGCGGATGCCCTTCCAGTTGCAACCCAGTATTGGGAAACACCCATACACACTCATTCTCTCACACACACACTCATACACTACGCACAACTTTGTTCATTCTATTATGATTATATTATGACGTCTTTGAGTTTTGAGTCAAAAATTCCATTAAAACAACACTCTTCCAGCAGTTCCTCGCATCCAAATATCTTGTTTGTCATGGGGGGCATGCATGAAATATTCCTGACTGAAAGTGAAAGTGCCAAACTGCAGTTAAAGTCGACAAATTAAGAATGAAACACCCGAAATTACATGAAACTCTGGAGGAAATGTGAATAGCGTGGTGACACGATGACGTAAATCGAATTATGTGCTATAACATGTAAAACGGGATCATGAGAGGAACGTTCAAAAAGCAACTCATGTAAACACCTTAATCATTTAATTGCCTTATTCAGATTAAAGCAAATAATTTGATTACTGATGTCCATGTAAACATATCACTGTCCATCTCCCCTGCGTCTGTTTGTGTTGCCGCTGTGAAAATCAGCACATGCACATACTGTAACTCCCCTTTTTATGCAAATCCTTCCCTCCTTCGCCACTCAAGACTCCCACCTAAACAAAGCTGGACTCACCCATTTTCCTTGACTTTTTCACAACTAGAGGAGTGAAAACACCCTGCTGAGACATTTCACTCGGCGGCCATCTTTGAAACGCCTCTCGGGCAGTATGCTCAGGCATTCTGTCTGAATGGGGAAACATCAAATTCTCCAAAACTGTTTGCCAAGCTTACAATTACATATTTGGAATCACCAATAAAATGAAACAACAACTGTCTCATAAGCCGTTTCTAAACATTCGAATCAAACAAAATCTGCATTTTTTGAGGTTGCCCAAGCTAATGCACATGAGCACTCGAAAGGAACAAGATCACGACACCAACCTCATTTATGGCCGTGTTACACATTATAATCCTCTGGATAATGCTTCGTCAGATCGCACTGGTCTTCTGAAGTAATTCACAACTTGGTCTTGATGGCAAATCTCCTCCAGAAATGACAGTTTGTGGACGCTTGAGTAGTGCTGCTGTCATGTGATGTGTGTTTGACAGGACGGACTGTACCTCGCGTTTGTTTCATACAGATTACAAAACCAAAACACTTTTGTTTTCAAGTGTAGTTGGTTCATTTAAAAGTACAGATTTCAGGCTTTATGTGGATATATTTCTTATGTCTGCAAAGCAAGTATTTGCTGAGATTCCAGTATGTTTGTTGACCATAAAATCTGTCGTAAAAGCACACATCTGGTCTGAGCTTCTCCCCTAGAGAATCGTCAGTCTATAGCGATCAATGATTGGCTCCTGTAGTAGTAGGCGGGGTTTCATTCGCCATATTGACCGTTACTCTTTTCCCAATTCAAAACTATACGAGTGACATGTCTTGTGTAATCTATAAACTGTGTCTCATTTCAGAGGCCGCAGAAGGACGCAGACTTCAAAGGTGAGTCCTTCAAAGTCCACACAAGCTGAACCAAGCATTTTGAAATTAGATGATCTAGCCTACAGAGGACAGATCTTGTCACCTAGCAACCATAACAGCTGTCGTTATTAAGTGGTAGTAAATTTTGTAATGACTTTTTTTTCAAAGTGATTTTAAAACTTATTTTAAGCGATCTGAAGGCAAAGCAAGGTTTAAAGAAGCTGGAAATATATTTCCTTTGATCCATGCATTTACACAATGTAAACTGTCTATAAAATCACTTTTTAGTAAGACTTCATACTCTTTTTGTTTTTCTTAACATGCGTTTAGATATCCAAGTAAAATAAACCTAATATATACATTTAATCCAGAGTTTTCTTTTAAAAAAGTCCTGCCGTTATCACGTTCGAGGGCGCAAAAGATTCACCAGTTGTGTCCTTCATTACCTGTGAAACGAAGGACGCATTTTGAGGCTGCATTTGAAGGAGCCTTCAAATTTGATGCAGCGCCCTTCGAATGCATCCTTCGGAGGATGCAGCCACTGGAATGAGACACAGCTTTAGTCTTTGGTACCGTTTTTACTGTATTTATCCTTAAAAACAGCAAAACAAAAAAGATACCCTTACCGACCCCAAAACTTTTAAAAACTTGTGTTCATTTGAAGTAGCGACCATTTAAAATATAAAAATCATGGAAAAAAATAACTTGCCAAAAACTTGTCAGGTAAAAAAATAATTATAATCTAGTTTATATCTTTATTGCAGCTAAATAATGTGTTGAAACAGCTGCCATACTTCAACAGAGTTGCACGCTGAAGGTTTTACGACCATATGTGGACTGAGGAAAGCTTTCATTTGTTCTTTAATAGTCACTAAAACAGGCATCCTACAGGAACGAAAGGCACACACTCATACTATTAGCTGCCATCCCTTGAGAGGCAGTAATAACGGATAAAAAGGGGGAAGCTGGGTGATTTAGAGGATGGTAAAGACATTACGGCTGAAGCAATTAAAGAGAGAAGGGGAATATTTAGAGTTGGGGGAGGCCTGATTCCCAGTGGCTCCACATAATTACAGGCCAGGATGAGCGGTTTATGAAGGCCATTCCGAAATAAAATATGTGCTTTAGATCGCTTTGACTCTCAGGCGACCATTTCTGCGACCTGAGAAAAGCATTTCGAGCTATGTTTTCTCTTGCAGTAAAAAAAAGGCTGAAAGAAGAGTTTCAAATATTTCCCCCAGGGAGTGTTTCTTCAAAGTATATCTCTGCTTTGTTATTGCAGAATAGGCCCCTGAAAAAGGGTCGGAGAGCGGAGAAAAGCATTTTAATCCTTTAACCGTGCAGTGTCTGTGAAAGATGTAGAAAAACCACAGAGCAGGAAAAAGGGGGCCAAAGCTAAACTACCTTGGTGTGTTCATGTGTTTTTGGGATCTCAGAAGTGGGAGTATAAGATGTTATTAGGGATTAGTCAAGGAAGGATTCCCAAACATTCATTAACTTCAATAATGGCAACGGATCACTTCATTTCAGGGCAGCGGACCACCTACATTAGGGGGAGATGTGCTTTTGGCGGGAGGCATTTAATAGCTAACAAATCATTCAAAAGTTATCCTTTTAAATATATAAATATATATATGCTGCACGGTTGCAATCTTCATTCCATCGTCGCCTCACAGCAAGAAGGTCGCTGGTTTGAGTCTCGGCTGGGTCAGTTGGCGTTTCTGTGTGGAGTTTGCATGTTCTCCCCGTGTTGGCGTGGGTTTCCTCCGGGTGCTCCAGTATCCCCCACAAGTCCAAAGACATGCAGTATAGGTGAATTGGGTAGGCTAAATTGTCCGTAGTGTATGTGTGTGAATGAGTGTGTATGGATGTTTCCCAGTGATGGGTTGCAGCTGGAAGGGCATCCGCTGCATAAAACATATGCTGGATAAGTTGGCGGTTCATTCCGCTGTGGCGACCCCAGATAAATAAAGGGATTAAGCCGAAAAGAAAATGAATGAAT